>PVKA01041267.1:0-18195 GCA_004027165.1 Ctenomys sociabilis | reverse complement strand
TGTGCCAAATTACTTTTGCTATTCTAGGTTTCTTCTACTTTTTTTATTTTTGTGTGTGTGTGTTTTTTAGGGTCTTTAGGGTCTCATCTTGCTACTAGATCAGACTCGTAGAGATTCTCCTGTTTACAGCCTCCCTAGAGCTAGGATTACAGGCCCAGTCTCCATCGCCATCCCAGCAGGTCCTGGGGTGGGGCAGCATAGTAGGCCTGGGGGATTAAAGCCCTGGCCCCTGCACTTGCATGCAGGGGCTTTAATCTGCTGAGCTATTGGCTGGCCCTTTTAGGTCTCTTACAGTTCCAAATAAATTATAAACTTACTTTTGTTACTTCTGTGTAGTATGCTAATGTTATTTTGACTGAGGTTACATTAAATGTGATAAGATTTTGGGAAGTACAGCAATTTTTACTATGTTGATTTTTCTTATCCACTAACAATGGATGATTTCCATTTTTTAATATCAGCTGCAATCTTATTTTTCACAGTGTTGTGACTTTCAGTATATATATATATATTTTTTTTTTCTTCCTTTATTACTAAATATTTATTTTTTGGATGGTATTTTGTAGGATGTGGTTTCCCTGAGTTTTGTCAATAGTTTTATTGTGTGTATGTGTGTGTGTGTCTGTTGTTTATTTCTTGTTTATTTTGGACATGAATGCTATTTACTTTTGTATTGCTTTTTTCTTGCTATGCTACTCAATTTTGTTATTAAGTGTAGGATGGTTTTCGTTGGGTTTGGGGGGTCTTCAGTGTAGAGTATTATGTCATCTGTGAATAATCATAATTAAGCTTCTTTCGTTCCTATCCCTATTCCTTTTATTCCTCTCTCTTGCCTCTCTTGGCTAGATTTTCAGAACTATATTGAAAAGAAGAGATGACAGTGGACATCTCGTACCTGATTATAGAGTGAAAGCTTTCTGTATGTAACCATTTAGTATGATGTTATTGGTCTGTCATATATTTAGATAAATATCATCTATTCCAGTTTTCTGTAGTATTTTTATTATGTATGATTGTTAGTCTTTGTCAAAACCTTTTTCTGTATCTATTGCAATAGTCCTGTGATTTTTGGTTCTGTTGCTATGGTGCATTACATTTATTGATTTGCATATGTTAAACCACTTTGTTTCTGAGATGAAATGTCATCTGATCATGGTTTATAATTTTCTTGATGAGTTATTGCATTGTCTGCTAGTATCTTACTGTGGACTACTCCATCTACCTTCTTTAGGAAAATTGGCCTGTAGTTCTCTTTTTTAATTGGGTCTTTCTCTGGTTTTGGTATCAGGATAATATTTACCTCTAGGAATGAGTTATGGTGTATTTCCTCCCTCTCAATTTCATTAAAGAGTCTGAGGAATATTCTCAGTAAACTAAACTTCTGGTAGAATTCAGTAGTGACTCCATCATGTCCTGGGTTTATATTGTTGGTAGGCTTTTAAGTAAGTTTTCGATCTCATTGACTGATATTCAGTGATTCAGTATTTTTATATCTTCTTCATTCATCCTTTGTCCCTCATACATATCTAGAAATCTGATAATCTCTTCTGTTTTTCTTCTGTATCCTATGAGAGTAATGAGTTTCCAAGTTGGTACTGATGACATTCTGAATTTCCACAGGATCTGTAGTGATCTCACTCTTTTCTTTTCTCATTGCAACAATTTGATTCCTTAAGCTTACTTTTTAAAAATAAGTTTGACTAAGAATGTATCCTTCTGATTTTTAGTTTTTCACATTATTGTCTTAACCTTAATTGCATTACTTTCTGTTCTTTTTTAATACTGTATGCCTTGAATGTGCTTTGGGCTTGATTTGCTCTTCATTTCCTCGAAGCTTGAGGTATAAGGCTAGGTTGTTTATTTACACATTTTATTTCTTCTGATGTTAGAATTTACTGCCATAAATTTCTAAGGACTGCTTTCACTGCATATCACAGATTCTGATGTGTGGTTTCTGCATTCTTGTTTAATTATAGATATTGCTTAATTTCTTCTGTAATTTCACTAGGTCCCACTGGCTGAACAGTAGGCTGCTTGTGATTTCCATATGTTTTTGCAGTTCTTGTTATTTCTATTGTCATTGTTTTCCAATTTCACTGTGCTATGTTCTGATAATATGCATGGGATAATTTAAATTTCTGTGCATTTACTGAAACATATTCTATGTGCTAGTATATGGTCTGTTTTAGAGAACAACCCATGTAGAACTAAAAACAATGTGTTTTCTGATGTTGTTCAGGAGAACACTTTTTAAACATCCACTAGTCCATTTGTTCATAGGTTTGGTTCAGTTCTCATAATGCTTTTCTAATTTTTTCTCTCATTGATATATCTATGTACCAGTGGGACATTACTACCCCCATCACAATTGTATTATTGCTTATTTGATTTTCCATTCTACTAATATTTTTATATAGTTAGTTGAACAAATATATATATATATATATATATATATATATATATATATATATAGTCACATATATGACTGTTATATCCTACTCTTGAAGTTTTCCTATATCAAGTATGTAGTTTCCTTCTTTATCTCTTTTGATCATTCTTGGTTTGAAATTCCCATTGTCTGCAAAGAGAATTGATATCCATGATTTTCTCTTCATTCCTGTTGCCTAGAGTATTGTTTTCCATCCTTTGACTTTTAGTTTTAGAATTCATTTGCGTTACACATATTTTTCTATACATAATATCGTTGGGTCCTGAGTCTGGACCCATTCTTCCAGTCTGCCTCTTTTGATTAATGCATAGAGGTCACTTACATTGATGATTACAGTTAATATGAACTGGTTTATCTTTATCATATTATTTCCCTGCTGTTCATTCACTATTTTTTCTTTGTGATTAAATGCACTCAGTGGTTGGTATTTTATTCTGTTCTTGTCCTTGGAATTGTGATCATTTTATATCTCTGTAGCATATCTTTCACTATCATTTGTAGGATTGGTTTCATGACCATGAATTTCATCAGCTGTTCTTTGTCATGGAACAATTATATTTGTTCAGTCTTGGTTGGAAGTTGATTTCTTTCAGGATCAGAAATATTTTATTCACTCCAAGCTTTTCTTTACTTTAGTATTTCTGTTGAGAAGTCTGTGATTCTGACCGGCTTTCCTTATAGGTGAGCTATTTCTTTTTTCCAATAGCTTTTCATATTTTGTTCTTGTGCTAAATTTCTCAAACCTTAATTATTATGTTTCTGCATGTAGACTTATTTTGATTATAGAGAATTGGAGTTTGATATGCCTCACTTAACTGGATGTGAGTTTCTTTTTCCATACATTAGAATTTTTTCTGCTGTTATTTCTGTGTAAACCACCGATCAGTTTTTTTTGGTGTTTGGTTTTATGTTTGGTCTTTTTAAGAAAACATTTTACTACACAGCTTAGGCTGAATTTGAGTGAACTTTGTAGCTCAGCCTGGCTTTGAATTCACAGAAATCCTCCTGCTTCAGCCTCAGAGTGCTGAGATTGGAGGAGTGCCACATACCTGATCCCAATCAGTCATACAATCATTATTGTTGCTTTGTCTTATAGCTATTGAATTGGTTACTTTCAATCCTTTGTTATTTTAAAGGAATCTTTCCTTTCCTGTTTGTAGCCAAGAGGCATCTTCAAAGTCTAAAATTCTATCTTTAGTTTGATATAAGCAGCTTTTCCAGCTTTCAATGGAATGTTTAATTTCCCAGATATCTTTTTGAATGAATTCCATGCATTGTATTTCTTTCCTATATTGATGATTCATAGTTTCCATCCTCTTTTCACCATCATCTATTTTTATCTATCTCTTTTCTAGATTTGCTGAAAAATTTATTCCTTATTGTTAACATTTCTTCCTTTTACATAATATTTTTTATTTTTTATCTGATTTTCTGCACAGCCTCATGGATTTTTTTTCCTTACTTCAGTTGCTCCCATCTCATAAATGACATGTGTATATCTTTCATTTTTTCTATCTCATTGTTTCCTGTAATGATCTGGGTGGTCTGGAGGTGTGAGGTTATGTTTCACTTTATGTCTCAACATTTTATATTTCAAAGTTTTCATCTTGTTTTCTGTGTTTTTATATTAGGTAGCTTTTCACTTGTACAAGGCCTCTCTAGGGAAAATTTGTTCTTCAGGGATGACTTCTGTGTATGATATCCTTGGTTTATGTCTGTCCAAAGATACTAACATTCCAATTAATTGAGAGATGTTGGTATCAGTTTGGCTTAATCTCCAGTTCAGGGCTGGGGAGATGGCTCAGTGGAATAAGTGCTCCCCTGGCAAATGCAAGGGCTTGAGTTCAATCCCCAGTTCTGCAAAAAAAAAAAAAAAAAAAGAAAGAAAGAAAATCTCCAGTCCTTTGGTGCTTGACTGTTGTGAGGTAATTACCACAGGTCTTCCAAGTATTGTTTCAGAAGTGAAAATAGCTTATTAAAACAGGTATGACATCCTAGCTGAAGTAGTATAACTACCAATAATAATAGCATCAAGCACAGTTTAGAAACTGACAAAATGTGGTAATTATTTTTTAACCTGAAATCATAGAAGCAAATCTACAGCTATATAACAAAATAGATCATAAATTGAGAACTTGTATGTAAACTCTTTCTACTTGGCACAGTTGTTTTACTCTGTTGTAGAAAAATTTAAGATGGGTAGAGAATAGAATAGAGATAACTGAAAAGAAAGTAGAAGCCAGGCTTGAGAATGAAAGGTGTTCATGCAAGCTTGGGAAACTAGAGAAGAAGACAGAAGAGAAAAAAATGAAGAAGTATTCAGTGGTTATTGAAATTGAAAAATTAGGTGATTGGCTCATATGAAAACACGATTAAGTCAAGAGACATAAAGCGTGGCAAGGGGGAAGGAAGACAAATGGAGTAGAATGAAATATAGGTAAAAGCAAAAATGTAAATGGAAAGGAAACTACCTAGGAAAAAAAGAGAAGAAAAGTACAATTGTATAAAAAATTTAGCAGCAATGTGCTTGTGACAAAAATCTCCGTCTTTATCCATCAAAATATAATAATAGAAAATGAATGTAAAAATGTCAACATGACTTACTTGATCAAGCTGGTTATCACCACCCTTCATGGTCCACCCTGCAAGAGGCAAACATTTGATTTTACTACATGCATCATGGTTTCAGCAAGAGACACAAGCAATGCCTGAGGAAGGCTACATATGCAGACAGGTCCCTGATCTTTTTTCAGCATTCTGTGTTCCCCTTCGACTGGCAAGTCTGTCTACCTAGGTTGTCTATTGCGGGGTGGGGTGGGATGCTGTGATACTGTCTGGTCCTATGCTAATGCTATTGCAGTCCAAGCCAGCTCAGTCCCAATTCTTACTTCCTGAGGTGAAGTGCTAACTTCTCATTTGTTGCTTTAAGAGCTGCACTGCCACCATCACCCAGCTCTGCTGTAGTTTTTAGCTTCCTTGGATGAGATGGAGGTTGCTGCACTAAGTCTTTTCTGCTCCCACTCACAGGAACATGGTGACACCCCAGAGCTGCATATTCCTGACATGCAAGCCTGTTTAATTCCCTGTGCCATTTAATATGTAGGCCAGGAGCTAGTTCCATTTACTAAGCAACCTTGTAGTCTTTAATCTTGTTCCTGGTGGTTCCAGTCAGAACCTTGTTATACAACATGAAAGAGAAGAAAAGAGAAATAAGTGAAAAAGAAATATTAAGGAAGGAAAGCTGGTTAATTGTGAGGGAGAGAGCTGTTTGTGTTATGAGAATTTACTGCTGTTCTGTAGCATCTTCTGTTTGGAGGAAAGCAGAGGAGTCATGGGTCTTTTATCCCAAGACTATTGTACATGGTTTGATTTGGCCACACTGCTTCATTATATCTTTTAAATTTTTGAGGATTCCAAGTCTGATGGGCAGTCATCTACCCCCGAACCCAGTGCCAGCCACCTGGGCTGGGTGAAAATTTTACTAAGTCATTTAGCTCTATTTTGCTTAATCCATTATTAATCTCATGTTTGACCGATTTTAGTTTCATGGTGTAGGTCCCTCCCTTTCTTCCAGTGACCTGTGTTTCAGTTGAATTTCTCTGAGTGTCGTGAATGAGGCTCCTCTTCTATTTAGACATGTTATCTCTTTAGCAATATGCTAATCTTATAGAAGACATAAGATGTCATAATGAAGGGATTCAAGATATTCTAATATTTCAAGTGTCAGGGATATATATTAGCTTGATCTATCCATAAACGCATTTAGTTTATTTTTCTAAATTTTTCTTCTCTATTTTTTACAACAAATTCTAATATGTGAAATCAGGAGATTGCTGAATAAAAAGTCTCACAAAAACAGAAGGGAACATGAGACCCACAGACAATGTAATCTCTGAAATGAATCTAATAGTTCTTGCCACTGTGCTATTGTGACAGCTGAATAAAAATTTAAACACAGGAAGTGTAACAATATTTACTGTGTTCCAGGATTAGCCCCAAATAAACTTCTGCAGTAAGCTTTTCTATTCTTACAACTAATCCTCTTTACTTCTAGATAGGATTACATAAGGAACAAATTACAGATTTATAAGCTAAATTGATTTTGTACTTCAACAAAATTATCAATATTTTCTTGACTGTGCTGTCTTTTTGGATTAAAGTTGTGCGTGTTTTTTCACAATGCTTTTCCAAAATGAAAATATTAGTTTCACTTCTAGTTATTTTCATAAGATTCTGAAGGAAAACAGCAGGCTCTGTGTTATTTGGTAAGCTTTTTTAGAAATAGTTTAGTTACATATCAACAATACTATCTGTTCACAATCAAATATAATACCTTTATAAAACTACATAGTAAGAATATTTTTTTCTGGCTTTTCTTCCTCTAAAAATATTTGTCCTTACTATTTGGCATTCCCAGAAATCTTTGAAGCTAAATAAATCAGGTTTCAATGAAGAACTTTACCAAATCACATTGACACTGGCACCCAATGGAAAAGCCAGCATTTGAGGTCAACCTCCAAACGGCCATAGTTCAAATACTGCATAAGTTAAAAGAAGAAGATATTAGAAAATTTTCAATAAAGTATTTTAAAGGCTCACTTTAATTTTGACCTTGAAAAATTTCCATTTGCCTATTTTGAAAGAAATTCTTAGAAGTGTAAATAGTATAAAAACACATCCTGTGCTTGTATCTCCAGTTAGAGTAAATGTTTGCTTATTCATTGTAAAGTATTTTTATTCATTTTATTGGAATATTTTATATGTACTACTACTGCTTTTTTCACTCTTTTTTACCAATCTTTCCTTCCTTATTTACAAAGGTTGTGCTTCCATTGCTTTCTTCTATATTATTTTCTTTCAAAACCCCTGTTTTGTTTCCCTTCCCACTTAAATTTTCTTCCCGTTTTCAATATCTATTATACATTTTGATCCTTATTTCTGCTTTCAGCTTCTCACAACAAAGACACAATAAAATATTCAAACAGGCATGTTCCATTTATTTCACTTAAGATCATACTCTCAAGTTTCATCCGTTTACTTCTCAATATCTCAAGTTTATCCTTGGTTGTAGCAGAGCATCACTCCATCGTATAAAAATACGCATATTCTTTATTCATTTCTCCATTGATTGGCACTTGGCTATTTCCAAGATTTACCTATTACAAACTGTGCATCTGTAAACATGGGTGTGCATACATCCTTGTGGTATATGCTTTCATGACTTTGGGAAGATACCTGGGTGAAATGGATACTCTTGTCCTAGTTTCTCCAAACTTATTATCACAGGCATATCACCAGTCTACACTCATACAAATAGTGAAGAAGTGTTTCTTTTTCCCCATAGCCCATCCAATATTTGTTATTAATTTCTTAATAATAACCATTCTCTCTAGGGTGATATGAAATCTCAGTGTCATTGTAATTTACAACTCTCAAATGAACAGTGATGTTGAACAATTTTTTCCTATAATTAGTTGATGGTTATACACCTTCATATTATAAGTGTCTATTCATTTCAGATGCCAATTTTTAGACTGGGTTTCTAAATTTGGGGTATTTTATCTTTTTGTTGTTCTTTATATTTTTAAATGTTAAAGATATGTCTACAGAACAGCTGGAAAAAGCTTTACCATTCTGTATATTATCTCTTCACTCTATACATTTCTTCTCTTTGAGAAACCTCATTGATAAGAGGAAATCTCATTTACTCTTTGTATTATGTCTTTTTGGCTTGTCATTCTTCTTTATAAAGTCTTGCCTATACGTATAAGTTTTTCCCCATATCTTTAAGAGTTCTATGTACTCTACTTTCCAATGGCTTTAAGATTTCTGTTGCAATATCTAGGCCTTTGATCCATTTCAATTTCAATTTACTGCATGGTGAGATATGGATCTAGGTTTAATCTTCAGCATGTAAAGCCAGTTTTTTTCAGCACCATTTTGTAAAGAGGCTAGCTTTCCTCCATTGAAGATATTTGTCTTTATGTCAAAGATAAGTTGGCTAACTATGTTTGGAGTTGCTTCTGTACCTTAATTCTCAGATTTTTGATTGCTAGTGCCATGTTGTTTTCATCATGCTAGATATCTAGCATAATTTAAGTTGGGTGTTTTGATGAACCCTGCCTTTCCTTTGTTACCCATAATTGCCTTTGCTATTCTAGGTTACTTTTGGTTCAAAATGAGTTTTAGAATTATTTTCTCTAATTCTATGAAGTATACTATACTTATGTTGATTGAGACTGTAGGAAAACTGTATAATAATTTTGGATATGTGGTCACTTTTACCATATTACATCTGCTCATCCAAGTAAAAGGGTTATCTTTTCATTTTGTGTATCTTCTTTGAGTATTGTAACTTATATTGTAGAAAGGTTTTCCTTCCTTTGTTAGACTGATTGTTGAGCATTTCATTCTTTTCTGGTGCTATAGTGAAGGGTATGATCTCCTTAATTTCTCCTTCAATGAGTTATTTATTTGTGTATAAGAGTGTTACCGATTTTTTAGTGATGACTGTGTATCTGGCTACTCTACTGAATTTGCTTATTAAATCTAGAAGTCTTTTGGTGGAGTTTTTGGGAACCTTCTTGGTAATAAAGTATCATATCATCCACAAAAAAATGGTAATTCAAATTTTCCTTTCCTACCATTAGATTTTTAATTTTTTATCTTACCTAATGGATCCAGCTAATATTTCTAGAACTATATTCATTATGGGAGGAAATAGTGGAAGTCCTTGCCCCATTCAAGATTCTGCATTCAAAGTTTTCAGTTTTTCACAATTTAGCATTATGTGGCTATTGTTTTGTCATAGATGATGTTTGTAAGATTGAAACAAAGAGATTTATTTCAATTTTGTATGGTTTTTATCATTAATGAGTATTGAACTTTGTCAAATTATTTTTCTGAATCTATTGAAATGATCTTGTGATATTTTTGACCTTGGTTCTGTTGAAACGATTTGACATATTTGCTGCCATACACAGGTTGAGCTGTCCCTACATCTCTAGTATGAATCTTATTAGGACGTGGTGTGTAATACTCTCCATGATTTTCTATATTCTGTTTCTTGGTACCTTTTTGAGGATTTTTGGTATATATGCTGATTAGGGAGATTGGCCTGTCATTCTCTCTTTTTTGGTTGGATCCTTCACTGATTTTTGTATCAGGATAATGGTTGCTTCCAGAAATGTGTTTTGGAATTTTATTATCCTTTAAGTTTCAATAAAAAGTTTGAAAGGCAAAGCCAGGCATGGTGGCACATGTCTGTAATCCCAGCACTCGGGAGGCTGAGGCAGGAGGATTGTTGTGAGTTCGAGACCAGCCTGAGCTACAAAGTGAGCTTAAGGCCAGCCTGAACTGCATAGTGAGACCCTGTCTCAAAAAGACAAAAAAAAAAAAAAAAAAAAAAAAAAGTTTGAAAGGCAGGCCAAATAGCTCAGTGGATAAAAGTGTCTGATAGTAGGCACCGAGGCTGGAGGTTTGATCCCCGGGGCCTGCTGTGCTGGTCCCACCCCCGGGGTACACCGAGACAGTGAATGAGACTGGGTGTGGTGGTGCATGCCTGTAATCCCAGTACTTGGGAGGCTGTAAACAAGAGAATCTCTAAACTCAGGACAAAAATATAGATTGAAGATTAATGACATCATATCTTCTCTAATTTTCTGATACAATTTAACAGTGAATCCAACAGTACCTGGGTTTCTTTGTTGGTAAACTTTTAATTAAATCATCATTTTCATTGACTGATAATAGGTTATTTAGAATTTTTAAATCTTCTTCATTCAGTTTTGGAAATTTGTACCTGTCTGGGAATCTGTTTATTTCTCCTATACTTTCCTTCTTACAGGTTCTTGAAGTAAGTACTGGTGGTCTTCTAGATAACTGCAGCATGTTTTGTGATTTCCTGCTTTCCACTCCTAACTGCATAGATTTGAGTTTTTCTTTCCTTATTTTCTTTTTGTTTGATACAATTGGCTAAGGATTCGTCAGTTTTATTTAATCTTTAAATAAAATATTTAATCTCATAAAGAACCAACCCTTTGATGTGTTGATTCTTTGTATTGTTTTCTTAGTCTCCTTTGCATTAATTTCTTCTCTAGGTTTTGTAATTTTCTCCCTCATACAATGCTTGACCTACTGCTCTTTACCTGAAAGGTTTAGCTTCAACATTAAGTTGTTTGATTTAGTCTGATGTGTTTTGCTGTTATGGACATTTACTGCTACAAATTTTCCTCACAGGACTGCTTTCATTCTTTCATTGTGTCTCACACTTTCTGGTCTGTTGCACTGCCATTATTGTTTAAATGTAGAAACTGTCTCATTTCTTTATTTTCACCCAGGACCCACTGGTTGATCAGGAGGATGTTAGTTAATTTGCCTCTGTTGTTGGAGATCTTCTTATTTCTATCGCCATTGAATTTCAGTTTTGCTGCACAACAGTCTGACTTACATGGAATAATTCCAATTTATTTGCTTTTACTTAAGCATGTTAATGAGCTAGTGTTTGATCTGTTTTCAGAATGTCCCATGTGAAACTAAAAATAATGTGCATATTGATGTTATGAGGTGGGAATCTCTGTAAACATCTACTCAGTCCATTTGTTCTCAGGTTTGGTTCAGTTCTGACTTTTTTTGTTGATTTTCTTGTCAAGTTGATCTGTACATTTGTTATGATGGGATATTAAGGTCTCCCATTACAATTGTGTTAATGTTTATTTGAATTTTGCATGTATTTTAATATTCATTTTATACAGTTAGTTGCACTGACATTTGGTACATCTATATTTATGATTGTTATAACTTCATCTTGTAGTGTTTCTTTAATAAGTATGTATTGATCTTTGTTCTTCTTGTTCAGATTTAACATGAAATTCACATTGTCCAAAAATGGAATTGCTACCCTAGCTTTTGTCCAGCCAGGCTCCTGTCACATGAAATGTTGTTTTTATCCTTTAACTTTTAGTCTACGAATTTTTTTCAATTAAATTTTTTTTTTTTGTATGTAGTATATAGCTTGATCTTGTTTCTTGATCCACAATGCCAGTCATTTTCTTTTCATTGGTGAATTAAGATGGCTCACATTAATATTTATACTTTCTATACATTGATTTATCCTTTTCATATGATTTTCTTATTATTAATATTCTTTTATTCCCTTGTTTAATTAATTGCCTTACCTGATGGATTCTTTCTATTCTTATTTATGAAAATGTAGTCTTTTTATCTCTTTCTAGAATATTCTTCAGAATACTTTGTATGCTTGTTTAGTGATATCATGCATTTTTTGGTGTTCTTTGTTGTGTAAATACCTTATTTCTCCATCAAATTTGAAAGATAGTTTTATGTATATATCAGTCTAAGTGGAAGGTTGTTTTCTTTTGGGACTTGAAGCTGTTGACTCCAACCTCCCTTCTGTCTAAAGATGTCTGTTGAAATCTTTTCTTTGGTCCTGAGGGGCTTTACTGAATATGAGACTTGTGTTTTTTTTCTCTCAATCTTTTAATAATCTTTCATTATGCTGAATTTCTGGAATTTTATTATTTTGACTTTATATAGCTTTATTTTGGTTAATTGAAGTTTTATGTGCCTCACTTACCTATATGGCATATTCTTTTTCCATGTTTCGAAAGTTTTCTGTCCTTGTTTTTATGAATGAGTTGTTTATGCTGGTTATACAATGTCTTACTTTTGCGTTGACTCCAATCAATTTTGCACTGCTCTTCTTCACATTATCTGTAGCTGTTGCACTGTATTTTCATGGCACATTGTTATTTTAAGAAATATTTCTTTTCATCATTGCTAATCAAAATCCTATCTTTTAGGTTTGATGTTGTTTCCCCACATCATTTAATCTGTTGCATATACTTTCAATAGAAGTTTTAATCTCCAAAATATCTTTTAAATCTATTTCATGGACTCCATTTCTTGCCTATTGGTCATTCACGATTTCCAAAATTTTCTTAAGCTCCTATTTTTTTAATCTGAATTTACTCTAGATTGACTCACTAACTCCTTTGTTGTGATCATAATCTCTTTATTTGCCTGAGAAAACATACCTGATCTGTGTTTTTTTCTTTTCTTCCTATAGTCTCATTCATGTGGTTTATTTCTTCTACTGCTACCATTTAAAAAAAAAATCATCTGGCTGGATTTTGATTTCTTTCATCTCGTGGTCCCCAGGAATTGCCTAGGATGGGATACAGGTCTGCAGTTGTATCCTGTTTCTGCACATTGTCATTTTATATTTCTTTAATTTGTTGTTTTCTGTCAAGGCTTGTAAAGGTAGCTTTATCAGTAACATTAAGGACCTCCTAGGACCTGACTGGTCTTCAGAAATGTCTTCTAGGTATGACGGTTCCTGGACTTCAAGTCTGTTCCAAGATTCAACCTTCCCACTTTGTTAGGTGTGAGAAGTTGCTATTTGGCCCACCATCCAGTCATTTGGTCCTAGACTATAGTAATGATTGTAACTCCCAGACAATCGGTGTTGTCATACAAGGAAGTATAAGTGATTTTAACAGGTATGACCCTTTGGTTTAAGTAGTATGATTAACAATAACAATAGCATGAAACACAATGTAGATACTGGCAAACTGTGGTAATTATTGCCTTAGTACCATAAACCACAGGAGCAAGATCTATAATTATATAACAAAACCGAACACAAAACCAAGAATTTGTACTTCCCTTAGAACACTGATTTTACTCACCTGTTAGTGGGGAGATCAGAGAAAAATAGAGAAAAACACAGGAGAAAGTTATTAGAAGCCAGATTCAAGGTCAAAGGAGGTCACTTTCGAAAACTGGAGAAAACAGGAGAGAAATAATAAAGACGAAGGCAAAAGAAGACCAAAATGAATGAGAAAAACTAGAGACACTATTCACTTATATGAGAAAATATTTATAAAGTCAAAAAGGTAGTCAAAGAAAGAAAAGAAGTGAGCAAAATAAAATAAGAAAAAAATAAAAACCTAAAATAAAAGAAAAATATAAATTTATCTGCCCACAAGCCTGCAGCTATCTTTTGTCTGCAGATCTGTAGTATTATCTAAGTCATTGCCAAAATCTGTGTTGCTTGACCTTATTCATCCTGCTGCAAGATTGGTGCTGGGAGCAGAGTATTTCCACCCAACCTACAATAGTGCTGATAGGCATCAACTCTGCTCTTTCAAAGTTTTTACAGATTTACAAGCTAATCTTGCCCCCCAGGTGGTGGGGCCTGAGGCCTGAGTCTTCAGCCAGCAGCTTTCCTGTTGCTCCTGGGCAGCCTGCCCATGTAGACACCTTATTCTGTGTGACTCCATTGCTGTTACTCACCATGCGTCAAAAACAGTCAAAGGCTAGTCTGAAACTAGTGTTTCCTTTGCCTCTCCTGGCTTTAATGTAACCTGTTATGCTCCACTCCCTTGCCATATCTGTCTCTCTTTCATGCCACTGTGATCAGGGTGTAGGTGGAGCACTGTGAGCAGACTCAACACCTTCTCTCCAGGCTGTCTCTAGAGATTCTCATTAGCCACAGTGGTGTACAGTATTAACTGCTCTGCTCTACTGGCGGATTTATCCTTGGTGTGCTCTGGGCCTGATCCTGCTTGACCCATCCGTGATAGTTCCCAGGTCAGGCTGAGGTTTCTTTTTTGTCCTCTCATCATCTGGGAACAAACTGGCAGATCATGGGAAGGGAGAAGCTTTATGGTCACTCTCCCCTGTGTGTGGCAGCAACTAACGCTGCCACGGTGCACCACTCCCTATCTGAAGGAGGGATAAAAAGGCAATTTTTGTCTGACTATCCCAAGTTTATGCTGTAATTCTTATTCTGCTATGGTACTGGGATTCCTCCCACTTTTGGATGACTTCCTGGAACACTGATTCCTGTGCTGTGCATAGGTAGGGGTCCTGCAGGGAGCCATGTGGCTGTTTCACCTTTCTACAATGTCCCATCCCTCTGTTTGTTTTGGTCTATAAATCTCTTATTTTCAATTAATTTTGGCATCAGGTTATAGGTCCTTCCCCTTCTTCCACCTGAATTTCTCTGGGTAATCAACATGGCTCCTCTTCTACCAGTCCTGTTGAATCTCTGCTGATAATATCACCACTGATATTTATTTTGCAAGGAATACTTTTCACAACTTCCCTTAGCTAGACATTTTTACCCCGGGGATGCCATTGAAATCTAGATGCTGTACAGCTAATTCTCATTTAGAAAATGATGCTCATCTTGTAATGCTTAATGCATTTGTAAAGACTTAATATTCTTCTATTATTCTAATGAGTTATAATAAATTGACAAAGTGATCATAGTAAAATGTCAGCTTTTGAATGAAAACTTGTGTATATTGCGATGATCAGCATGTTACATAAATTTCTGTGTCTCACATTAATATTTTGCCAGATGGTACCATTTTGCTGTAGGGAAACCATGAATCTAGTATTATATTTTAAATTGGAATAGGTTGGTCTTATTATAGACTGTGAAATAGCACTGAAGCTCAGTACAGGTATTGCAAATCAGCTCACTTCCGAAATCAAAAGTAAAAATTTGTGGGATGTTTCAGTAAACTTTTGAAAAATTCAGTATTTCTATGGAATTTGACAGAGATTAAAGCTTTAGCAAGGAAAGGTGAAGAGAACGTCTATAGCTATAGACAAATCAGTGTAAGAACAAAAGATTCAGAGGTGAGCTAAGAAAGAGTGGAGTAGAAATAGGTGGTTGGCACATCCTTACCAGGATTTAGTAGACTCATAGAGCCAATAAGCCAATGAAATCGGCCAAGCTCCTTGATGCCTGAAGATGCAGGAGAAATAATAAAAGCCATTCTAAATAAGAGCACATAGATCCATGTCTATCTCCTAATTAGATTTCTGGTCACATATCCTGCTGGGGTATCCACTATGTCTTACCCCACATACTCACATAGTCCTTGTACTCTTATTCAAATATCATGCATACATTCATTTCCTAAAGCTGCTGCAGAAATTAATACAAATAATGTGGCACAATAGAAATTTGTTCTTTTGGGGGGGCAGAAGTGCAAAATCACAGTGTCAGCAGGATGGACAACATCAGAGTCTCTGGGGTAGAATCCTGGCGTTGCTTCTTCCACCTCCAATAGCCTTCAGTTGTTTTTCAGTTTGTGTCTGCATTTGTCCTGTTTGTATGATTTGCTCTTCCACTTATCTACATCAAACCTCCTTCTGCCTTTTTCTTATAAGGACACCTTCCATTACATCCCGTTTAATAATACAGAACTGTGACATGTGAAGAAACTTGAGAATATCTATAAATGAGCCTTTTTCCAAATAGGATCAAAATGATAAATTGAGGACTTTGAATGGGTATGTATACTTTAAGGCAGCACAGTTCAGCATGTTAGAATATACAGCACGTGCTCTCACTTCAGGGCAAGCAGTGCCCTGGCTGTTTTTTCTGTCTGAAACTCTCTGCCCCTGTGAATGTGAATAGTTCATCCCTTCATACTGCTTAGCTCTTTGCGTTCATCATGCTTTTCTGGGAAGACTTCCCAAAGCACATTATTGAGAGCAGCAATCTACTTGCTACAGTGTATTGGCATCTGAGAACCTCCTCCTTGAGTTACTACTTGTTTTTCTTACAGAGCACATATTGTCACATGACATATTCTATTTCATTACTTTGTTCTCTTACTGTTCATGAATACATAATTTCCTCAAGGATAAGGATTTTTAAGTCTTTTAATTTGTTCTTAATACCTAAATGACTAGGCAGGAACATAGTTGGCAATCTGTTGACTGATAAGTTATTTATTAATGATATTTTAATGAATTTAAAAGTATGAGAATTGGGCCAGTCAGGTAACTCAGTGGATTAAAGTGCATGCTTAAGCAGATACAGGGACCGGGGTTGGATCCTTGGTGAGCATTGCTGACCTCGACCCCTGGGCACGCTGAGATGATGATTGAGACTGAGTGTGGTGGCATCTGCCTGTAATTTCAGCACTTGGGAGGCTGACAACAGGAGGACCACTAGGAGCTTGGTCTGTGTAGTGAGACCTTGTAGGCCCTGTAATAAATACATTTAAAAAAAGTATGAGCATTGATAAAATAAAGCAATAGTTGAAAAACATAAAGGCATTGGTGTGTAAGAGAGACGATCATCTTTCCCATAAATAATACTGGATATATTAAGTATCCACACGAATTGTTAAAAAGCAAATCTGGATTTATAGTTCACACAATCTACCAATACCAATTTCAGATAGACTACGGGTTTGACTGATATGATGGTTGATTGAGGGTGTCAATGTGAGTAAGAGAAGCTTATGTAAACTGGCTCAAGAATTCCATAACCTAGGATAGCTTGAAGCCTTGCTACTATACACGGGCAGTGAAGCAGGATGGCTCTGTTTCTGCTTCTTCAATGAGCTCCAGTCTTTCCCTTTTCTCTTCTGGCTTCCAGTACAATCTCTTGGCCTTCCATTAGGTCTCTAACTTAGGCCTCCTGACACTGACCCACAATAGATGCTGCAGTGATGTCCTTCGAATGCGTTCTGATCTCCAGCGGGCAGGCAGACCCTCTGCCCTCTTCCCCATCTGACTCTGTGAATGGCTATTGTAAGCCAATCTCATACATTCTTTTATAAATTTATATGTTTCATGTTATCTGCTTCTCTAGTAAACATTGGCTGATACAAGTGAGAAAGGTGAAATACCAATTTTTGAATA
Organism: Ctenomys sociabilis; assembly: GCA_004027165.1. NCBI lineage: Eukaryota > Metazoa > Chordata > Mammalia > Rodentia > Ctenomyidae > Ctenomys > Ctenomys sociabilis. Next base: position 1,049 of record PVKA01041267.1, on the reverse strand, counting down.
AAATACAGTGAAATGTATTCAGAAATTTACTGTGTGAATAAATCTCATTAAAAATATAGCTACTAGAAGGAGAAAATTTTATTAGGCCCTAATTGTTTGAGAACTACTTTTCTCTTGTATTTTTCAATAAGGATCTACAGGGTTTTACTATGTAGATCGGACTTGTAATGATCCACCTGTGTTCAGCCTCCCAAAGAGCTGGGATTACAGGTGTGCACTACCATGACCAATCTCAATCGCCATCTCCACGCACCTCAGGGACAGGGACAACACAGCACACAGCACCCCGGGCTGCTGCATCTGCCTAACTTGGTGCTTTAATGTGCTGAGCTATTTGGCCAGCCCTTGAGAACTATTAGTATTAACATTTCTATTAAAATACTATTAATTAAGTTTTGGGGTAAACATGGACAGTTAGAAGTATATGTAATTTTGATTTCTAAAAATGACCCAATCAATAATACATGAATGCATATAAATTCATTGTCATAAATTCAGTTCAAAAACTATAAGGATCACAAAGGCACAAGATAAAGGGCATTTATATATCATTCAAGACATAAAGTCAATTTTTATCTATTTTCAAAATGATATAAATAAGACCACAGGTTAGTACTAACACATAAATAACTAGAAAGGCTAAAACACAAAAGACAGATAATAATTAATTTGGTCAAGAATATGGTATAGCTGTTTCAAACACTCTAGATCCAGAGACCTCTGAAAAAAATCCCTTTATGGCTGTGTGGAGCTCTGAAAGGACATCTTGAGATAAGCCATAACCTAGAATCATAATAATTGGCAGTTAGTATATAAATTGAGCACTTTGGAGAAGTGTTTGAAATATTTTCTAGAGCTTAACATGTATGTGTTTAGTAATTTCACAGTTATATTTTCATATTCAATAAAATATGTGTATATACTTGCTAGAAAAATATTTTTATACGCTCATAATGGAGCCATCTGTAAGAGGAGACTCAAATTGGGAGATAGTGAAATATTTATCAGTTCAGATATATACAAAAATAAAAGATAAACACATTTGTAAT
>PVKA01041266.1:0-18192 GCA_004027165.1 Ctenomys sociabilis | reverse complement strand
AGGACTTCACTGACCACATAGGAAATATAAAGTTCATGTATTGGTATATAAGTCTTGCTCTATCTAGGTCTTAACCATCCAGCAGAAAAGTATAAAAATGAAGTATACATCGTGAGCCCATAATATTAAGCTGAGCTGTGAATGGCTATGGTCGACAATTTCTTTGAATAATTCATTATGGTTGTAGAATGCTGGACTGTGTTGGATTGTGGTGTCAAGTTCAAGCACCTAAGTTAGTTGAATGTCAATGGAGTGCCCTCTTTTGACAGGTGTAGACAGAGGAAGGGGTGTAGAAAGAAAAAATCGTGATGTGTGTGTATAGATAGTACAGTTGGGATACATAACGTTGTGCTTCTACATAATTCTGTGAGAGGCAAGATCTGCACTAATGGTGGTTGGACAGGATATTATGTCGACTTCTAGTACTACGGTCATCCACTAGGTAAATAATTATTGAATTTTTGATATACTTCAGGTATAAAAAAATAAGATAAGTAAGCAGCTACACTCTTAATTCACTGATAAGAGATATCTGCTAAAATAATATCTGTAAATATAATATCATGTATGCACCCTGTACAGTACCAAAACATTATGTAAACAGTTTGTAATGTACTAATTCATCGAATCTGTATTGTTAAGGTGTCTTAAAACTGTCTGATTGACGTTTGTATTTCAATAAAATAAAAATAAATAAATAAATATATAAAAAACAAACAAACAAAAAAAGAATGTAAGAAAACAAAAACAAAAACAAACAAAAAAACAAATTCTATGTCCATTTGCTCTTTATTTTGCCTAATTTTTTGGTTTAAATTTTCAGGTTCTGTGCTGAGTTGAAATGGGAAGTGAGGGTCTGATTGCCTTGATCCAAGTCTTTCAAGAAAGTTTCAGTTGCTCTCCATAGGTATAATTTTGGCCATGAGTTTGTCACATGAAGTTTTATTATTTTAGAGTCTTAGCATGTTCATTTTGTATATTATTTCCTGAATATTTTGATCATAGAAGGATGTTGAATTTCATTCACTTTTTTGGCTCTATTGAGATGATTATGTTGTTTTTGTTTTTTTATTGTATTAATGTGATATAGTATGTGATTTATTTGTGTATATTAAATCATCTTTGAATCCCTTAGATAAATCTCACTTGATCATTGTCTGTTACATCACTGATGTTTCGATGGATTTGGTTTGTGCTCTTCTGCGGAGATATTTTGTACCTATGTTTGTGAGGTGCCATGTCCAGATCAGTTTTAGAAATTCCCAGGGGGACATTGGTGGAGGATAAATAAGGCAAGTGTCAGAATGGAGAAAGCTGAGCTCAAATGAATCCCCTGCTCCTGATGGGAGAAAAGGAATCACCCCGTGAGGACTGTGTGCTTATTTATACACCCAGTAGGTTGATGTCTAGTGAAACCCCTGGCTCACCTCATGTGATCGATGTACTTGGGGTTGGCTTTCTCTACCCCCACAAATGCTCAATGTCCAGATCAGCTGCCTCCACAATCACGACTTTTAGTGTGTAACTCAATCTTTCTTCTCATATCCTTCTCTGGTATCAGTGTCAGGGTAATTTGGTTCAATAGAACTAACTTGTTTATTTATTTATGTATTTTCTTTATTTACTTTTGTACTTTAGGGAAGGGTCCTGAGGGTGTCCAGGGTCTCACTACTAGATCAGACACCTAGTGATCCACCTGTTTACAGCCTCCCAAGAGCTGGGACTATAGGCTTGCACCACTGCACCCAGTCTCAATTGCTGTTTCAGAGTGCCCTGGCAGTGGGGCCGGCATGGCAGGCCCAAGGATCTAACCCCCAGCCACTGTACCTGCTTGCAGGTGTTTTAATCTGCTGAGCTAGTTGACCAGCCCTTCAATAGAATTAATTTGCAAGAATGTATTTCTTCTCTGTTTTATGTTTAACAATATGGGATAGATTGATGTTGCTTCTTTAAAAGCTTTATAAAATTCAGCACTGAAGCCATCTGTCCCCAGGCTTGTCTTTGTTGGAAAACATTTTAGTACTGATTTGGTTGTCATTTATCAGTGATTTTTCTAATAATTTGCTTGCTACCATGCTTCAGTTTTTGTAGGTTATGTCTTTTAGAAATATATTCATGTCTTCTATTTTTCCAAGTTGTGGATCAATGGTTATAATAATCCCCAATGATGTTTTTCTTTTCTGTTTTATCCATTACACTGCTTATGCTTGCACCTCTGATTTTATCATTTGTGTCATCTCTTTTCTTTGTTATCTTAGCTAAAATAATTTTGTTCAATTTTGGCTATCTTTCTGAAAAAATAACACCTCATTTCATTGGTCATTTGTATTTTTAGTCTCTTCCCTGGCTCTGTCTTTCATTCTGTGTCTCTGTCACTTTTTCTCTTTCTATTTGATTTTAGTGACTTATATCAAATAACTTGGCTTTTTATTATTTTTCTGGTTCCCTGATTTAAATGTTATTTATTTGAGATATTTGTATTTTTCTAGAGTAAATTTTCATTGCTATAAATTTTTCTGTCAGCATTATTTTGTGTTATTCTATAGATCTTAGTATGCTGTGTTTTATGTTCCTTTGTTTCAGTGAATTTGTAATTTTTTTCTTATATTTTTTGACTAATTTGGTCCTCAAGACATGCTACTTAATAGTTATGGTTTTGTAAAATTTGTAAAGTTTCTGTTGTTGCCTTGTAGTTTAATTCCATTGTGATCAGAGAAGATATGTAAAGATTTACTTTAAAAAAATATTTTTCTAGAAATATTTTTCTTTTTTTTTAAATTTTATGTATTTTGTACAGGATCTCTCTGAGCAGCTCAGATTCACAGTGATACTCCTGTTTTCAGCTTCCCAATGTTGGAATTACAGGTATTTGCTCCCTGCCTGGTCTCTGCGGCAGGCTCTGTGCATCCAGGGTGGGGCCAGCTTGGAATGTGATGCTAGGGACTGATCCCTGGTCCCTATGCTTGCTTATGAACATGCTTAGTCCACAGAACTATCTTGCTGACCCCTGGAAACTTCTTTATCAAAACAAAAAATAAAACTCTAATACTATTTCTACAAAGTACACATAAGAATGGATTTCAGCCAGCATTTATTGAGTGCCTCTTATATTCTTACTTAAGAGTAAATTATATTCTGTCATCAATACACTGCTGTCCTTTTCAGAATTCTTTTTTTATTAATTGTGAAAATGAAGATTAAAGAAACATTTGCATTTTTAAATTTATAAATGTAAGAATAAAGATTCTTGTTTTATAGAGTGGCATATGCCACTAATCCCAGCACTCAGGAGGCTGAGACAGGATGATTGCTGTGAGTTCAAGACTGTGTTGTGCCTCATGCATGAACTATAAAGCTAGATTATGTGTAAAGAACAAATAAGTTGGGGCTGAAGAGATAGCTAAGTGGTCTAAAGCATCTTCTTAGACAAGCTTAGGCAAGTGCAGGGACTGCAGTTTGACCCCCAGCACAACATACCATACCAACTGTGCACCCAGAGTGGGCTGAGCCAGCCACAAACACACACACATACACACACACACACACACACATACACACACACACACACACACACACACACACAAGTTTTCTAGTGGGATAACTAAACTGTATACAAATAAAATTAATATCAGCTAGTATTCTGCAATATTATAATAGATGATACTCCATATTATTGTGAAAAACTAAAATATTACCCCCAGACATGAACACTGATGAAGGGTTTATGCTTTTTCTTTAACACTAACAAAAAAATGATATCATAAATCTCTACTTGCTGTGTAACATAAGCCACAACTGACCTCTTGTCAAATGAGAGATTTGATGAAACGACTGTAATGTAGTAAACAATTATTATAAAAATTGATTCAACTTTTTATTTGATGTTTTCTATATGCTACACAGTGTAATAATTTCTGGGATTACAGAGCAGTAGAAATGGTAACAGTTATTATCTTTACAGAGTTGTTATTTAAATAGTAAATAGGGTAATGTTTTAAAAACCAGTAAAATGAATTTCATAGTATCTTTAAGTTCTTGAAGGAATTATGTGGATAATCTTAATTATGTAAAGGTGAATTATTTGTCTTTGGAAGAGATTTCTAGAAAATGCATTTTGTATCTCCAACATTTTGCCACATCAACTAAATCAATGAGAGCTTCTTATCCCTTTTTCCTCCCTTGCCTCTCTTAGGGCTCATAGGTGTCAACTTCTTGATAAATGCATGACTAGACAGAGGCTGTTTACTGATACAGAGAAGTTCAGAGATTTCTGTTTTGTCATTCTCTTCAAGAAGAAGAAATACTGACAGACATGTGGTATCTAGGGTCTTCACAGTGCCTAAGGATCTTAGAAAACTTGGTGTGCTTAACAAAAGCAGTTCCACTCCTTTCTTCAAAAGGTGGGAATAATAAAGATGTGAACATTTGAAAGAATGTTCTTCTTTTTGTAGCAGCCACATATGAATGGAGAGAACATAATCATTGCCATCAGCATCAATGTTAATCTGTCTGACTATGGCACAATCTGCCTGTAAGACATACACAAATACTTGGAAGTATGTGCCTGACTGATGGCTTGTTGTTGTAGAATTATCTACTAAAGTGACAAATTTGGTCAGTGAGTCCAATCCTGAGTACGATTTTTACTGGCAAGTATAGATCACAGTTCGCAAATGAATAGGTAACATTTTCTATGACTAAAACCAAGTTTATATTCATTGTGAATCATTATTCTACCATGATGGCCAAAAACTGTAGGCTCTGTGGTAAGGTTTTAAAAATGTACTTGGCATAAATGTTGGATGTTTGAGCCTTGGGTTCAGGCCATTTTTGAGTTTCAGCTCTAAAGGGCTGTGTTTGACTGAGTTCAGTGTTGGGGACACAGTGAGCTCTTCTCTAAGTTGTGCAAATAGGACCTCATCCTCACAGATTAACATCTTTAATCCTTCACTTTCAGGTCTGATTATCTTCTTCAGTATGTGGGTTTCCCACTGGGAGACACTAAAATACTGCCTTGCTCTGGAATCCTGCTGGGTCACAAGTATTCCCATCTGGGTAGCAATTTTCCGTTCTGCCCAGGCTCTACAGCTGGACACACAGGTTTTCTTTTTTATCATCTCAAAAGCCTGAACTGAAGGCAGGAAAGAGTTCTCTTCTTGATGTTTCCCTGCAGGATATTTTGGGGTTGCTACTATGATTTGCTTCTCTGCCTGAATACTGGAAATGGAAAATATTGTATTGCCCCAAGGAGATGAAAGTAAAGGAAGAGCAAGAGGAAGAATCCATTTTTTTGTTTATTTTAATTATTTTATCTCTGTCTCATTGCTCCTGAGAGCAACAGTTTTTTCCTGAGAACTATAGCGTTCAAAACACAAAATACAGAGGATTGGTCAGATAGCTGAGCATATTAAAGAGCTTCTGAGCCTTCTTAGAGCAATGCAAGGACCTGGGCTTCATCCCCAGTGTACCATGTTGCCCCCACCCCCCAGCATGCTGAGACATCTTTTAGGGGTCACTCCAGACTGGGCATATCAGTGAACACCTTCAATCCTGCGCTTGGGAGGCTGAAAACAGGAGAATCATTCGGATGGATTTGCGTAGCTAGACTCTGTTCTAAATACATTAAAAAAGAAACCAAAACCACACATTCTAGACTACATTTTTTCTTTTCATTTCCCCCTTGTTTTTGGCATTAAAAAATTAATCTATTTCTATTAAATGGGTAGAATTAATAACATTCAAATCTTCTTTCAAAAGAGAGAGGGAAGTGAGATACAGATATTTGGTGAAATTAGCCAGTTTTGTACAGCTTCATCAATGCTTACAGCTACTCATTGCCTTAGTCCTTTTTCATATTTCACTTAAAATCATGATTAGAGACAAAAGGAACTTTTAGGAGAGAAAAGAAAAGGTAAATTCTTATAACACAAATGAAGAATGAAAGTATCTATAATTCATAATATCCAGATTCTAGGTTGTCATTGCCATTCAATAAAATATATGACTTTAGATTAATTTTTCTGTTTATTTTTCTTTCTGTTCCACACATAGAAATATAGTTTAGTAAAGTGGTATTTAGCAAAGTTTTACCAGATCTACATTTTATCATGAATTCCAAGGGAATTGCAATTTCCTTGCTAGGTTCTACAACTTCATGCCATATTACCATTCACTTTATTTTGGTAAGTTTCCTGGTAGAAGCAGAAGTTCCAGTTAGAAGAGATGATGTCAATATCCATACTTTGGTATTTGTGTCTAGCAGAAGCTGCTAAATCTGCCTGATTTGGTCTTGATCTGAACAGTTGGAGGGAGGGGAGAGGGAAATGGAATAAAAAGAAGCAAGGTGCATTAAGTGTTAGAACCCTTTCCCTACAATGAGTGAAAACATGATGTATGAAAAACATGTACTAAGAAAAAACAGACATAAAAAATTAAAACCACAGTGTTTCTAGAGGAAAAAAAAATCCTTCCAATATATCATCTACTCTCTGCCACCTATTTTAGATTGCATTGGCCATAATTCTTTCAGTCTACACCAATTATTAGTAAGATGGAAAGACTTGGAATAATTTGGCACATGAGATTATTTCCCCAGATTGGTATACAGACCTTCCCTTAAATGAAGTAAATCATGCAAAAAACTGAGCATCCTAGTGTTGTCATGCTTACCTACAATCCCATCATTTGAAAGGCTGAGGCAGAAAGTCTATGCACTTGAGTACTATCTTGTCTACCTACTAGACACAAAGCCAGATGGACTGCACAGTGAGCCAACATGGTCCAATGTGTTTCTTTATGGAATCTTACGACAATATTTAATTTTTAATTAAAAGAATCATTGTGATTCCTCATAAATAATAAATCTAGTTGTGTCACATAAATTTCATCTTGGAGCAGCTTACATTGATTTCATAAAATCTTTAAAATCACATTTAATTTAAAAGATATCCTGGACTACAGATTTAGAGAAATTAATGCTTTAGAGATATACCTTCTAGATAATTCTTTTGAAAGAAGCAAAGCACTGCTACAGGTGGGAGCACTAGAATAATATCGTTTGATGCAAGTGTTGGATATTGATATATTTTATTTTGGTCTTTAGTACCAATTGCCTCTTTTATCCTTCTACTGAAAACCATAAATCAGAGAACATATATGTCCTAATGAGTAAAAACCCAGAAGAGTTGATTCAGCTGTATCCTCCTTTGCATGAGACATATTTGTCTCTATCCTGACTTAGACCCCATTAGACATCTGTCCTGCGCTTATTCTCTTAGGAGACATTAGTAATAAGGCTTGTCAAGAGATTTTCGTAATAATTATTAATATATGAAATTATTAAGTCTCTGAAGGAAAACATCAGGTGTTTTGTACATCCTTTCCTTGCTTTCTCTCTCCAGCCCTCCTCTCACTCATTTGGTAAGAAATCAGAAAGAGTATGCTTGGCTCTTTTTCTTTCCACTAATCTCAATATTTCATGTGTTTTAGCTTTTGTCTATTGTAGGGTGAACCTATCTTTTTTCTCCTCGTTGTCCTGCATTTATATTTAAGCAGAGTACTCCCAATTATTTAGATGAAGGGGAAGAAAAACTTCTAACTAGTATTTGTTTCCAATCAGGGATTCTATGCAGCTGTATTATTCAGGGTCTAGTTGAAGATCTTAACCATTTAGACTTCTATGGCTAAATAATTTTTTTTTTGAATTAAATGACAGTAATCAGTGCTCTTATCTCTCAAGGATAAGGCAACAAATCTACTTATAAACATAATATGTGAAAGTGGTTTAAAGGTAGAAGTACCTAGTTTAAGTTCTCTTTTTGACTCTGTGTTCACATATGCACACATAAAAATACCTTTCTATTGTATTTTGTAGCCTCATAACAGAATATCATCATTTCATGAAAGATGATACAGAAATAAACAGCAAAACACTTGATTTTAAGGGACTTACTATTTGCCTGGAAGATAAATATCTATGCTTATTTCCTTGGAGGTAACCAAATTTTTAAAACATAAAGCATTCACATTAATTTAAATAATTTTTAGTTTTTTTGCAAATTTAGGCATGTATTTCATTTGTTAAAAAATAACAATTGGAAATGACATTTGAATTACCTTGCTATATGATAATATTGGAGTAAAACTAGTTGAGAAACATAAAATTTATTTGATGGCTATGTTATAATGTTTGATTGGGAAAGAAAAAATCTGTACCTTATCTTCTTCTTCTTTCACATAAACATTGTAACTGTCCAGGGATGTCAGACTGCTTGTTTTTAACCATCTGTTCAATTTCCCTCAATATGGGCTTCTCTTTGAAGAGGTAAGCTTGTAACAAATTCCAACAAATGTTTGCACAGATTTTTAATAATTTTAGCAATTCATTTGGAAAACCTTTGTGCTGCAAGCCCAGATCTTAGTACTTTGACTTGGCAATTCTGGAATGAAAAGAAAGAAAAACTGAATATAGGCCCAGGAGGGGCACCCTGGTTACAGCGAAGCTGCATATTCAGGTCATATTTGAACGAGGGGAAGATTCTGGAAAATGTCAAAGAACTTTCAGATTCCATACACTTCCTGACGTTTTCATCCCCTATCAGTGAAGATACTTAAAAATCTCAAAGTGAATGATACTTTAAGATGAGCGTACATGGCCCATGCATAAAATTCTGCTGAGAGTTCTTGCACATCAAAATCGTCAAATAGACTAGGAGACATAACTCAAGAACTGAGCACTTGCTTAGCATGAGTGCAGGGCCCTGAGTTCAGTCTCTAGCACACACAACCATCAAATGGCAAACTTTAAAATTTTTTTTTCTAATTTATGTCTATGAATAGTAGCTAGATTTGTCTTTTCTCTGTATCTAAATGAGGCTCCTCAAGTTTCTTGATAACTGTCTTAGTCAATGTTCTACGTACTTGGGGACAACTTTTGTAAAGCGTTTTTCTTCCCTTGTATGAAACCAAAATAAAATCTTTCTAAAATTATCTGATTTTTATAATACTATTTTTGATGAGTTTATAGAATTTTTATTAGTCTATGTTTGCCTTGCATGAAATTTATATTGCTCAGCTAGAGTAGGTACACCCATATAACAGTTTATCTTTTGAATACCCTCCCCTTCCTACCTACATTCTCTAACTCTCTTTATCCATTTACGTTCTTGATGTTTCTTCTTAGCTCTTGTTTATAAGACATAATACTTACACTGATGGTGTGTATTGGATGGTTGTACACGACACATCTTGTCTTCTTGCTTCCATTCCCACTTCTCTTGAAGTTGGTATCCTGAACTCCTTACCACTTAAAAAGATCTCTTTGTCTCCTTCTACCCATTCTTTATTTTGCTCTTTGTTTGTATTTTGCCTTACTCAAGTGTGAAATCCCACATCATATAGTGTGTTTGATTTATTTCACTCAATATTATATTTTTCAGGTGATCCGCTTTCCCACAAATGTGTTCAATTTGTTCTTCTTTACAGTTAAGTAGTATTCTATTGCTTATAAATAACATTTTTTATTTTATTCATCTATTAATGGATATACGGACTGCTTCTGGAGTATAGCTACACTAATTGTACTAAGATAAACAGTGCTATGTATGATGTGTTGAGCCAGCCACAGTGACACATGCCTGTAATCCCAGCACTCAGGAGGCTAGGGCAGGAGAATCATTGAGAGTTTGACATCAGACTAGGCTACATAGTGAGCTCAAGGCAAGCCTGACCTGCATAGTGAGACCCTTTCTCAAAAAAGATAAGAAAAATTATATTTAAGTTTTGGGGGAAGATATGTCCAAGTGGAATACCTGGGTCAAATGGAATTTATAATTTTAGTTCTTTGAGAAATCTCCATAATGGTTAATACTAGTTCAGTTTCCCACAAATAAAGTAAGAGGGTTCCTTTGTCACCAGAAGCATATAAGCATTTGCTGCTTTCTCTGGTGAAGGATTAAATCTTAGGATTGTTTGATTTGCATTTCTCTTGAGGCTAGTCATATTGAGCATTTTTCCACACATATTTGTGCTTCTTTTTCTGTGAAGTGTCTATTCATTTCACTTAATCACTTCTTGGTTGAATCTTTCCTTCTGGGGAACCTAATTTTATTGAATTCTGTATATGTTGTGGATATTAGTCCTCTGTAAGAGGAACAGCTAAAAAAAAAATGTTTTCCTGTCCTGTGGGTTGTCTCTTTCCTCTGTTGATTCTTTTTTGTGTATGTAAAAGCTCCTTACTTTGATGTCATCCAATTGTCGACTCTGACTGTTATTTTATATACAGTTACAGTTCTAATCAGAAAGTCCTTACCTGCACCTATGATTTCAAGTGCTTTAGTTTTTATCCTCCAGTATGTCTCTATCCTATGCTTAGCTTTTTGATGCATTTTGGTTTTGACTTTAGTGCATGGTGAAAGGTATAACTCCAGTGTCAATCTTCTATCAACAGCCAATGTCCCCGGCACCATTAGTGGTATACGCTGTCTTCCCTCCAAGGTAAGTTGTAGGCTCATTTGTCAAATATGAAATAGTTGACTGTGTCTGGGGATGGCTTTGTACCCTTTATTTTATTTACTGATCTACATGTCTGTTTTTAGCCCAGTACCTCATATATTTTCACTGTTTCTCTGTTCTATAACTTGAAATCAGGTGCTATAAATCCTTTGGCACATTCTTTTAGTTCAGGAATTTTTTTTAACTTTTCTGGATCTCTTCTGGTTATATACAAATTTTAGAACAGAATTTCTAAATCTTTGAGTAATGTTGTTGGTATTTCAGTTGGGATTATGTTAAGTTGTATGATACTTTGGGGGTATGACCCTTTGGTAACATTGTTTCTGCCTATTCAGGAATAGAAATCATCTTTCCATTTTCTGATATCCTTTTCAATATCCTCTTGCACAATACTCAACTTTTCTTTATAGAGGTCTTTCACTTCATTGTTCAGATTAATTCAAAGGTACTTAATTTCTTTTGATGCTGTTGTGAATTGTATTGCTATTGTAATTTCTTTCTTATTGAGCTCATTATTCATGTGTATGTATGCTATTGGTTTTTGTGTATACAAATTGTATCCTATTACATTGCTCAAGTTTATTAATTTTAAAATGTTTCTGGTGAAATTCTCTGAGTCATCCACACTGAGTACAATGCTAACTTTAAATATAGTGTTGATTTAACATTTTCCTTCCCTATGTGTATCCAATTTAGTTGTTTCTGTTGCCCAATAGCTGTCTGTAATGTTTCCATTCAATAAAAGTGGTGGAGATGTTGGGCATCCTGGTATTGTTTCTGATTTCAGAGGAAATGTTTTCAGTTTGTTGTTAGCAATACTATGCTAATATACCTACAGTTACTAAATGCTTAATATGCATTATAAGCTAAACATCTTTTTATGGATATGTTTGATGATGGCCAAGATACATCTCCAAGGTAACATCTGTTCCTTGCAATTTAATAAATATTATAAACAGATGAGCTAACGATGATGGGCATTTATTTTCCTCTCACATACTAAAAGCACAGCATTCTTTAATATCTATTTTATTTAATATCTTCCTCACCAATGTCACCAGGACCAATATTTTACTGTAACATCCTTAAGATGTGACCATTGTCCTACACTAAAATATGATTTGTGGAAAACCAATCATTAAATTAACATTTCTGGTATGAAGAATGGGAGGGAAAAATCCAAGACAAGGGTCCCAGTTGAGGTTACATTAAAGAGATTATGTGAAAGTCTTCCCTTATTCAATTTCACTGGCCATTCATTTAACTAGCAAGGCTCAAACCCCAGATAATTTAATCAGTTCACATATAACAGCATAGATATTCTTTAATTATTCAAAGAAGAAAGGGTTTAGCTCTCCCTGCTATGCCATATTTATTCCCATTCCTAGTAAAGCAATTGATATATCTTGTATTAATGTAATCGTTTTTCTCACCTTGAATATAGAACTTATTTTCATGATTGTACAATTTCTTCACATATGAACATATATTTCATCAGGCTCTCTGTGCGACCATGATGTCCCAGAGAATGAATGATCATTCAGAGACAAGACTGAATTCAATCTCTGACAGCCTGGAAGGGCCATCTCAACTGAGCAACTAGAGTTAAGCAGACTCTCACAGGTAGCACTGAAGCCAAGAAGTTTCTGGCTTATATTTAGAATATTATGAGAAAGGAGAAAAAGAAGATGAAATAGTTTGGGGAAGGAGCTGTGTCAAGCCCAGACAGCTTATTTGTCACTTCAGAGATCCCTAAATATTTATTCAATTAGGTATGTAAATGTGGGACTCACCAAGCAGTGAGTGGTTAAATTGTGGGGCAAAAGTCTGAAGGCTGTGGGAGAAGGTAACACTTAGACAACAGGATGTTTAAGTCAGTAAAGAAAGTTGTGTCTGGTCAGTCTCTTTCCCCTTTTCCCAAGAAAGCTGTCTGGGCTTGACACAGCTCTTTCCCAAACTATTTCATCTTCTTTTTCCTCCTTTCTTATAATATTCTAGATATAAGCCGGAAACTTCTTGGCTTCAGTGATACCTGTGGGAGTCTGCTTAACTCTAGTTGCTCAGTTGAGATGGTTCTTCTGGGCTGTCAGAGATTGAATTCAGTCTTGTCTCTGAATGATCATTTATTCTCCAGGACATCATAGTCACACAGTAGGCCATGTGTGAATGCTTTATGTCAATGAGTTACTTCCACCTTTGGTTATTGAAAAATCATTTTGACCACTATGCTAGTACTTACACATGTTTAGTCATTGCTGAAAAGATAGGTATTCTCTGTTTCACCATAATGAAGCATCTTAAATTCTAAGTCATATCCTATACATCACTATTATTATTAGATCTCTAAGCCTAGCTACCTTCATTTTCATTCATTATAAAATATTTATTTCCTTAGCCATTCAATATTAACGTAGTTTACAAACCATATTTTCTACAAAGTAATACAGAATTCTAGGAAAACAATGCTTCTCAAGGATCTGCCCTTCATAACTATAATTATAAGTGTGATCAGTAAATTTTAATATGCAATTCATTTCTAGGTAGTACATAGTTAAATGTGGTAAGTATAATCCCTCAGCAACATGCTTAGGCATTATTATCTGCTTTTCATGCTTAGAACATGTGGTATTAACATACTTGGTGTAGTAAAACATTCTGCTGGATTCTAAGAAAGCAAATTTATAATTTTATTCTCTTTGTTCTGCTCTGTAACATCAGGTTTGGGAATCCTGGTGCTCAGCAGAGAACCTTTTTGTTGCTTAAAGTGATGTTATTCGTTTTGAAAGAAATGGCATATGCAGTTTTTTTAAATGAAATTTCTATTTTTATTGTTATATATTTGTAGTACATAATGATTACATTCCTCCTAGGTAATTTAAATTCAAACATAACATATCTCAATTATTTCACCCACATGTCCTCTCTTCCATTCCCTTCCTATGTGTTTTGTTCTTCTCTTTTGCAAAAGCTCTTTGTCCTTATTTCTTATTATCTGTCTTATTATTTCTTATTATCCGTCTTCATTGTCCACTGAAATTGCTTTACATGAGTAACATTTTTTTTATTATTGTTGGAATCAGTGTAGCTAGGAACTGCCGGGCATGTTTCACTCTCATCGTGTTGCTTTCACAACCACAAACATGGAATGTAAGCTCCTCTTGCCATCATCAATGGCTAATTTTCACACATTGAGTGATGCCAGGTGCCCTTTGCATTTTCTTAGACTGAAAAGCAACTTAAATCAAGTTACATCTTTTACTATAATCCACCTCTTCAAAGAATAACGCAAGGGAATTAAGTCCTTTTGAATTGATTAACTTATCACCATAATAATACAGTAGTAGCTCTTCCAAAAGTGATTTTTAGACTATTTTTAATGTTAAATTGAAGATGTTTTGACACAACAATTATGAGAGATTCTTGAATATTTGCTAAGCATTTTGTGTGTTTATTTTGTAGTACATCCCATAGCTGCCTACGGAGTCACATTTTGGGTAAATTAAACCTCTCTTTTTCACAGCTGTATTTGATTACATGTAGTTCAGATTTACTTACGATATAATGGTAGTAAATAAATATATGTGAATGTTCTTCCCTAGCTACCTACATATGAGAATCAATAACCAGGAAAGCAGCACGGCTTCTAATACTGTCTAGATAATCTACCTGAGGCACCTTTGCTGAAACTATTACGTTTCCCTAAAAAGCTGCTGTGCATATATTATGCTGGTGTAGTCAGCAAGACTCTGGTCTCCTTGTAGTATTTAAACACTAAAGAGTCCCAGTAGTTAATGTAAACAAGGAAATTCAAGCAAAGGAAATTGCATGTAATATTTGGTTATAATATGTCCTAGGAGAAGATATCTACTGAGATCTGTCAAAGAGAATCTATTTACCACTGGTGACTTTTGCAGTTTTTGCTGGATCTTCAGTTTACAAACTTGATTTGAAAATTTTGCATTTTCTTAAATGTTTAAATAACTAATTTTCCCCCGCTAGACTACTTTATTGTCTTGCCAAACAATAAAAAGAATTAAAACAAACACAACCTTATACATAAAAACATACATAATCTCTCTCTTTCTCTAATGTTCTATTTTCAAACTAGTCTATGAGTATAGACTAGCTTCTGTTCATTTTCTCATTTAAAATCTGTTTCTCCACTGCTCACACATACTGAGAATGCTTTTCCACTTAACCTGTCATAGTTATAAAATTTTGGTATTTGTGCTTATTAAGTAGGAGAAAACAAATTTGTCTAAGTATATGCTTATACAACACAGAACACTTGTGAATATTTGTGTGAGGTTTTTTCCACATCAAGCAATTCTCTGACACCAGCTGAGAGTCTTGAAATTAATTTTGACATTACTTATAAGAAACATTATCATGTCTTATGTTGAAGGGCTCAATCTTCTAAGACTACCCCTGTCCTCCACTTAAAATGCCCACTGCAATTAGTAAGTCCCCAGATAATCCATAATTTCTGTCTCACTTTGATACAAATTAGTCATTTGTAAAGCTCATAGAGCTCCAGGAAAACAGTTCCCTTAGTGAATTATTGGTTTATTAAGACAAAACCAGTCAAATAAACAAAGGATGTAACTCAAGGAGAGCCAGATGGAAGAGACCTACAGGGTCCAGCCTGGGAAAGTGGAACAGAGTTGTTCTGCTTTCTCTCTCTGAGGGCACAGCCTTCCACAGTCCTCCACATGTTAAGCAACTGTGACACTGCCCCAAATCTCTTCTCCCCTAGTTTAGCACGAGGGCTTCACTGTGTAGACACAAGTGATTAAATCACTGGCTCTGGTGAGCAGTTCACCTCCTGTCCTTCTCCTCTTCCTATAATTGCGAGAACCAGGTTCCATCCTGAAGTTATCTGGGAAACCAATCCACCAGTTATTTCATCAGCATATGAAATGATTCTTACCACTTCAGAGATTCTAATGGTTTTTTGGAGGGGCAGAATGAGTACAAGTATATATACTGTACTACAACATCACAGTAGCAGACTGCTTCCCATTTGAGAAGCTTTCTGTTCTATATTTCTGAGTTCTCAAAAGTATTTATTTTCTCTTCTATGCTTAGATATTTGCCCAACCATAAGATAGTTACTGTTTCTGTATGCCTTCCTGGGCATTAGGAGATATAATATGGTAGGATCATCAAATGCTTCGAATTAATTTTGGTCTGCGAGTCAGCTCTCCATTAATTTTCATACATAACACATGAGTAATTATATTTTTGCTCCTGCATGTGTTTGTGCAAGTGGATTTGTGTGTGTAAGTAAGAATTCACAAGGGAAAGTTAAGCTGCCACAAACATGAGGGAAAACTCAGCTTCCCTTGACCAGTTCTGTATTTAATTACATGATTTCATTCAACTTTTTAATAATCATGTTATCTATAGTATAGGAGCAAAAAATATATAATTAGTTTTTTTCACACTGGCTAATAACACAGCGTGACATAACTGTAGTCAGGCAGAGAGAAATGGGATATTTTCATTTCATTATTATATTTTTTGGGAAAGGTAAAGCAGATTGGAAGGTGGGGCTTTGCTTCACCATATAGCATATTGGTGAGTCTCAAGACTCTTAAGGTAACCACCAAACTTACTTTTCTCAAATATTTCCTTTTAAAAGCTTTTTAAATGAGAAATCGTTTATTATAATATATAATTATCAACAATTCTATGACTATTGATTCAAATTTGAAGTTTTTAAATTTTGTTTTATTTTTATGTATTTGGTACAAGGTCTTGCTATCTAGCTCAGACTTAGAGTGATGCTCTTCAGCCTTCCCAGTGTTGGGATTAGAGACATGCACCACCATGCCCAGACTTTCTGCTGGCTCAGCTTGCCCAGGGGTGGGGCTGGCGGGAAGGTGGTGTCAGGGATTGACCCCTGGTCTGTGTGCTTGCCTGAAAAGGTACTTACTCTGCTGAGGTATCCTGCCAGCCCCTAAATTTGAATTGTTGTAAGGACATTTAGTTTAATTTTGATGCTACTAAAAAGTACGTAAAATGATTGTGAAAAAGAAATTCCAGTTCCTGATTGTTCATTATCTGGCCTTGTACATGTACATAATTGGTTTGTAATGTCATATTGCTGTGGCTTCTGCAGTACCACAAAAGAGAAAGCTTGAGATACCAGCTAATATTTACAGTATATCTATCTGTCTGTCAGTCTGTCTATCTATCTATCTATCTATCTATCTATCTATCTATCTATCTATCTATCTATCTATCTATCTATCATCTTTTTATCTATCTATAGAGAGTACCAAAATGTATACACATATCAGAAAAAGAAAAACAATATATATTTTTTTCAACACATGGTGTTACTCACCTATAAGGGGCCCTAGAAGATCTCCTTTATCACAGAAAAGCCCTTACATGGATGCCCTTAGCGAGGAAACCAAAAGTACATGTGCAGCATTCTCAGTAACCAAGCAGCAGTTTGCTTTTCTAAAAAATAGCTGGAAGCTCATGGCCACCACTTCAGTACCTCTTGTGATTGTAGAAGCCAGAAGTTAACTTTTATTAACCTCATGGTGTCTCAATACATTCACTATTGAAATATTTGTGACTTATTTTTTATTTTATCATTCTTTAATATCTCATGACTCTTACTAGCTACATGGTGACCATGACATTCATGTGCCATTTGTCTGTATCAGCTATGTTTAAAGTGCTCTTTCTCTCTCTTTTGCTGAGCTGTCTTCAGATTCCAACTCCAGCCACACTCCGTAAGCACATTTCTCTGGTACTTCTGTGTTTGAGCTTGTAAATTTGTCTCAATCACAACTCCAGCTAATTTTGACCCTTTCTTTCCCTCTCTGTCTCCTGTACATTTGCTCTTTTGTGATAGAATGTAAGATGCATGAAGTCAGGAACCTTGTTTGTTGTCCAAAACTTTGGTTCTACAGCAGCATGTACATAAGGTAAATAAGTAAAATCGCATGCACTAGTAACTCTTTAAGTATCATTTTACTTTTGAGGTAACCAAGCTATATTTTCAATCAATGTTTTGTATCTTTGTTTTAAAAAATAAAAATGAAAATATATTCTTGCAATGAAAAACAATCACCCTGCTGAGAAAATGAGGTTGGACTGTGGTGTGGACACTTCCTACTGACATCTGATAACTCATTGTTCAGTTTTCAAATATTTTGAATTGCTGTACCAACCCATTGGGTAGACAGGAATAGCTAGCACAGACACTGGCAAACAACAGAGCAAGAAGTTCTCCTTTCTCTCACCTTAGGGCTAATTCTTCAATATTTAGTAGTAACCCACTTTATTACACAAATCAAGAAAAGCATCTCCATGAGTAAATATTTGAAAATCTGGAAACCAGAAGGGATCTGGAGATAACTGGTGTAAGAAAAGAATATATACATGTTCATATGTATATGTATGTATATGTATATATATGAATATATATATGTATTTTTTAATTTTTAATTTTTTTCTTTCTTTTTTAATTTTTGTTTTATTGAAGTACAAATATCAATGAGACAGTTTTAAGATACATTGACAAGATGGATTTGGTAAATTAATACATTGCAAACTGTTTTCAAAATGTTTTGGTATCATAGAAGGTGCATACATGATGTTATACTTACAGACATTATTATACCGTATGTCTCTTATCAGTAAATAGAGTGTAGCTGT
>PVKA01041265.1:0-18191 GCA_004027165.1 Ctenomys sociabilis | reverse complement strand
AGCTCAGCTTAATATTATGGGCTCACGATGTATACTTCATTTTTATACTTTTATACTTGTCTGCTGGATGGTTAAGACCCAGATAGATTAAAACTTATATATCAACACATGAACTTTATATTTCCTATGTGGTCATTGAAGTCTTCTCAGGGTTTATCTTGTAGTCCTGTACATTATTCTGTAGTTCCTTTGTCTGTGTCATCCATGTGGATGAGTCACGGCCAATGCTTGACCAGAATGCTCTCTGAGACATAAAATTCTTATAGGTGACAAAGGTCAGCTGACTGGCACTGGAGGATGGTGCTCCCCATCATACGCTGATCAGTGGTTCTGAGCACGGTCAGAAAATTTAAGCCAGGCATGGTGATGCATGCCTATAGTCCCAGCACTCTGGAAGCCTGAGGGAGGAGAATGAAAAGTTCAAGGCCACCGAAGCAATTTAGTGACTTACTGAGACCCTGCTTCAAAGTAAAAGGAAACAAACAAAAAAGATGGGCACTCCACTGTCATTCAACCAATTTAGGTGCCTGAACTCGGAGACACAATCCAACACAGTCCAGCATTCCACAACAATAGTGAGTTATCTGAAGAAGTTGTCGACAATAGCCATTTACAGCTCAATTTATTATTATGACCCCACGTTGTGTACCTCATTTTTATACTTTTCTGCTAGATGGTTAAGCCCTAGATAGAACAAGATCTATATACCAAACATGTAGTTTTGTTTCTGATGAGGTCAGTAAAGTCCCCTCAGGGTTTATCTTGTAATCCTGTGCCTTATTCTGTAGATCCTTTGTCTGCGACAGTGGAGTGTCCATCTTGGACAGGTGTAGACAAAGGAAGGGGTATAGAAAGGAAGAATCGTGATGTGTGTGTATGGACAATACAGTTGGGATAGATATCCCATGCTTCTACATAATTCTGTGAGAGGCAAGATTTGTACTAACGGTGGTTGGACAAGATATTATGTCTGCTTCTAGTACTATGGACAACCACTAGGAAAATAACAAGGTAGAAAGTATTAATTATTGAATCTTTGATATAATTCAGGTATAAAAAATAAGATACATAAACAGCTACACTCTCTTAATTTACTGATAAGAGACATCTGCTATAATAATGTCTGTAAGTATAATACCATGTATGCGCCTTGTATGATACCAAAACATTATGAAAACAGTTAGCAATGTATTAATTTATCAAATCCACCCTGTTAAGTTGTCTTAAAACTGTCTCATTGATATTTATACTTCAATAAAATAAAAAATGAATAAATAAATAAATAAAAATTTTAAAAAAAGCAAAGTAAAAAAAAAAATCAATGGATGAAGAGTTAGCTCAATGGGAAGGCCTTAGGCTCAACTCTCAGCACTAAAAGAAAGAGGAAGAGTGTAAGAAATAAGAGGAAAAGTTAAATCAGGAAGAAAAGTAGGAACAGAGAAAAAAGAGGAAGAAGAGAAGACAGAAGAGGAGGAAATGAACAAGGAAGAAGGAAAAGATGGAAAGGGAGGAGGAAAAGGAATAGGAAATAGAGATTCCCAAAATATAAAAGGGAATATTTATGTATTTATTTATTTGATATAGGGTCTCACCCCATAATTCAGACTCACAGTGATTCTCTATGGTGAGCTCAGGGTTCTGAGCCAACACAGCATGTGGCTTGCTATGCAGGCACTTAGACTGCCAAACTATCTCTCCTGCCCCAGAAAAGGGGATTTTAAATAATAAAATTTCTTCATTAAACCATCCTTCAAATAAGACATCCAATCAGTAAGATGTGTTTAGAGTGGAATTTGAATACCTACAGGCACCTGAGACAAAGCCACAGGCTTACATTCATTTGTAAGTCCTGCAGACAGGAGGATGACTTCGGTCTCAAGCACAGGTGCTGTGGAAAAGCTCCTGTTCCAATAGCTGTCTCTGCAGCCACTAAAGACTCAGAGCTCATTTGTTCAAGCTTTAACAAAAGGGGAAATTTTCCTTTCCTCAAGTTGACAGCAAAAATACAGCCTAATTGCTTTCTTTTAAATGTATCTAGTACAGGATCTACAGGGTCTCACTGCATAGATCAGACTCATAATGATCCTCCTGTTTTCAGCCTCCCAAGGGCTGGGATTACCGGTGCGTGTCACCATGCCCACTCTCCATCGCTGTTTCAATGCACCCCAGGGGTGGGGTTGGCACACAGGTCTGGTATCAAACCCCACTCCCTGTACCTGCCTAAGCAGGAACTTTATCCGCTGAGCTATCTGGTCAGCCTAACAAATAGCCTAATTGCTTTTTAACTAAAACAAAAAAGCCACTTGACAATTTTTCAAAATTTGGAAATTTTTTATGCTACAAATTTAATTCTAAGCACATAAAATTATCTAAAGCAAAATTTAGTAGGATAAATTACTGATTTAAAGCAAGAACACTAAATTAACAAATTACAAACGAATAATATTCACACTATTGACACAATATAAGGTTCAAAACCTGCTGAAAGTAAGTACAAATGAAATTGTCCCTCTCAATTTTTATACTACACATTGACCCTTTGCTTTCAAATATATCCTTCATTTATTTATTTATTTATTTAAGTACCATAGATTGAACTCAGGACCTTGCTCCTGCCAGACAGGCACTTATCTATCCTAGCTCTTATCCTTCATTTTTAAATCAACAAAAATAATGGAATAATATAAACACAACACTTGTAACAGAGCAAACAAAGGATAAAGAATATTTTCAACCTAGATCAATATAAAATATTGTTTTTCTTCCATCCTGTCAGAGTATGGAATATCTTTTGCCTCAACTTTCTATGAAACAGGAGAAATAAGAAAAATCATGTTTTTCCTATTCTCACATACCACTCAAAACTTCTGACACAACATGCATGCAGATTTCTTTCTGTACTCCCAGCAATCAGTTATCCAGTGAACAACTGGTTGTGTACCAAATTAATTCAATTTTGAACTTATTTAGTTAACATCAAATCCCACGGGATTAGTCCCACAAATCTGCCCCCACTTTAGATGCCCATCATAAGCCCCAGGTTGTTACTTGTACTTCTAACTGGTTATGAACCAAAATGCCTAAAACCCACCCTTGGGTTGACCTAATTTGCTAGATTGGCTCACAAAATCAGGGAAATACATGTTGGGGTTATTATAAAGTATATTACAAAGGCTACAGGTGAACAGCCAGATGGAAGGGACAAACAGGGCAGGAACAAGGGTAGACCTTCCCTGACCTCTCCAGGTCACCCACCCCGCAGAACCTCATAGCCTCAACTATCATGAAAATCACCAGAACTCTCATGTTAGGCAGGCTTCATTAAGTAGATATAATTGATGAAGTCACTGGCCTTGGCTTATCCCTGCTTCCCAGAGGTTGGGAGATAAGGCTGAAAGTCCCAGGTCTAATCACACCCTGTCCTTCTGGCGAGCAGCCTCCATCCTAAAGTTGTCTTGGCTGCTAGTCACTAGTCATCTCATCTTTATACAATGGGTATTCTTTTTAAATTATGTTATTTTATTACTAATGTATGCAATTAACAGTTTAAAACCATATTGGGGAGAGGTTACACACACATATATATTATAGTTTGTTTCTTTTCTTTTTAATCCCTTTCTCCTTCCATCCCTCTCCTTACTCCTCTAGATTCCCTATCTTCTTTTTCATATTTATTGATATTTGTCTTAGCTATGGCATAGCATATAGTGTTTCCATTAATTTGGGCTATCCTGTTCCTGTACACAACATAGCTTTATTCTTCGGAGTTCCTGTTCTCCTCTTCACTCCTCATCTTCATGAACTTGAACCACTTCCCTATCATGAAAGGTCTATTCCCTTACGTCTTTCTATCCATCCTTTATTATTTGCTTATATTTTACCTCACTCACATGAGAAATATACTATACATTATTTGAACTCTTATGACTGGTTTATTTCATCTGACATTATATTTTCCAGATACATCCATTTTCCTACACATGTCTCAGACATATCACTCTTTACAGCTGAGTAGTAGTCCACTGTACATAGATATCACAGTTTCTTTAGACAGCCATCTATTGATGGATATACAGACTGCTTTCAATGTTAGGCTACCATGAATTATGCTATTATAAATATTAGTATGCATGCATTATAGTAGTATTATGACTTAAGCTCTATGTGGAAAGTAACTAGCAGGGGTATAACTGGCTATAAGTAATTTCTAATTTCAATTCTTGAAAAATCTCTATACTGATTTCCATAATGGTTGTGTTGGTTGTCATTCTTACCAACAAATGAAGAGGGTTCCTCCTGATTTATTCTTCTTACCCCAAATTGTTTTTGTCCTTCTGGGTCTCTTCTGGCTCCATATGAATTTCAGGAATGTTCTCTCTAGATCTGTACAGTATGTTGCTAGCATTTTGTTTGGGACTGCATCAACTCTGTATAACAGTTTTGGAATTATAGCCATTTTGAAAGTATTATTTTTGCCTATCCAGGAGCAAGGGGCATCTTTCTATTTTCTGATGTTCTCTTTTGTCTCCTTTTTAGAGAACCATAGTTTTCTTTGTAGAAGTTTTTTATTTCTGTGGATAGGTTAATTCCTAGATGGTTCATCTTTCTTGAAGAAACTATGAATAACATTGGTTTTATGATTTCCTTCTCATCTCATTCATTGTTGGTATACACAAATGCTAATGATTTTTGTTTGTTGATCTTGCATCCTGCTACTGTGCTGAAGTTGGTTATTAATTCTAAGAGTATTTTTGGTGGAGTTCTTGGTGTCTTATATTCAGAGTATCAAATGATAATTTGAAGGCTTTACTTCCTATATGTATCCCTTTTATTTCTCTTGCCTAATTGTTCTGTCTGTTTTAAATACTCTGTTGAACAGAGGTGATCATGGACATCCTTGTCTTGTTTTTTACTGTATGTGGAATCTTTTTAGTTTTTACCATGTAGTATAATGCTTGCTATTGGCTTGTCATAAATAGCCTTTACTATGGTCAGGTTAGGTCCTTCAGGGTTTATATCATGAAGGGACGTTGAATTTTGTTCAAAGCCTTTCTTGTATCTATTGATATGATCATATGTTTTTATGATCATATCATTAAACTTGAACCTGTTTAAGTGATGCATTGCATTTATTTACATAGGTTGAACCATCTTTTCATCTCTGGGATGAAAGCTGCTCAATCATGAGGATATTTGTTAATATCCTTATTCTGTAGGAATAGGAATAAGAAATTAAAGAAATATACCTATAATTCTCACAAAAGGTATTTTTATAGCTTCAGAGATTCTAAGAGATTCAAGACTGCATGCCAGGAAACTGACAAAGACCAAATACAGTTGATTGTTTAATCCAGATTTTAGCCTCCATGCATTCAATGCTGACCATAGATCAAAAATATTTTTGAAAAAATGCATCTATATTAAACACATAAAGACTTTTTCTTGTCTTTATAACTTAAATAATATACTATACCATCTATTAACAAATCATGTATATTGTATTAGGTATTACAAGTAACTCAGATGATGTAAAGTGTCCAAGATGTGGTGCTTAGGTTATACGTAAATAGTATTCTGTTTCATATAAAGTATTTGAGTATCCACAGATTTTGATATCCACAAGGATTTGGCAACAATTGTCTTGGGGTACCCAGGATTAACTATGAATTTTTTCACAACATCAGAAATCTCCTTTATGTCCTTAGTATCTAAAGCATACTAATAAGAGGGTCCAGATGTTTTGAAGTTAATATTCCACAGGAAGTATTTTGATGCCCTTTTTAGTAGAAATATGCTTCTATTTAAAATACTTTTGTTTAAATTTAAAGAAAGTGCATAGGAGTTTTAATGTAACCATCGATGATACAAGATGCTGAATGACTGCTAGTAGTAAACTGGCCACAGTACCTGACCTCATTAGTCATTAGCGTCCCCATAACTACCCCTTCGTTGTGTCACCAAACACAGTCAAATCAATCATACCTACATTGGCCACACACCACAGATTTGGACCTGATAACCAGGATCAGTGTAATCAAAAAAGCATAGAACATGAAAAATGGGAGCTATGCAGTTAGCAATTACAAATGACATTAAAATTCCCTCCAGACTGGGATTGTACTAATGTAAATTATAACATCTTTTTTTCTATGAGATTTTATGAATGAAGAACTACTTATATCCCTGGATAGTGGAGAAGGGTGGAGTATAATTACCTTCTCACAATAGAATATACCCTGGGACTTCGCAGGCAGAGCTGTTAGGCCTTTTATATTTCTCATACTTCTTTTGTGAGTGTACAATCCTTTCTTAAACATTTGGCCTACATATGGATAGACCTGTGATTTTAAATGGCCTAATGAGCTTTAGACAGACTTTTAAGTAACACTCATGAATAAGCCAAGGAAAGATTCTCAGATGCTAACATTTACTAAGGCCTTTTTTTCTGTTTGCTGAAAATTTTCCCCTTTTAAGAAGTTAACACTTATTGAACATAATATATCTTGAATCTTTAGCAGGTGTTAAGCAGCTGATTTTAATTTTTAAAAACAAAACCCATCTATTACCAAACTTTTAAAAAGAGCTCTATTTATTGAGGTGGCTCTGACAGTAAATCCTTCCTCTCTATTCTTTCCTAGGAAAATAGATTGCATTTCTCTGTAAAAATAAATTTTCCACGATGATTAAGACATGATCGCATGTGGACTTATTTATTAAAAAGCTGTATAGTCCACAATGTGACATGATAAAGAGACACAAATTAGTCAACACTGCCTTAAAGAGCCTATCTTTTTAAAATGACACAAATGTCATATAGCTAAAAGCAAATGGCTTCTAGCTAAGGCATTATATAGGATAGATATAAATTTCCTATCAGAAGACAATATCATAATAGGTGAGAGGATCAATTACAAGATAGCAAATGATATTTAAAAAGAGAAGAGAAATTTAACAAAGACAAAATGAACTTTAATTCATGAGAGGTCTGGCCTTTGACTAAAGACTAGCCTCAACATCTGGGTTTATCTGTAACAAATTCTACTGTGTTAATATATTATCAGTATCTTATCTCTAGTTATTTTCTATTCCTCTGGCCAAAATGTTCTCTGCATCCAAGACTAAAACAGTGGCCAAACTATCACAATAGGAAGAAGTCAGGAAACTGACCACAAGTACTTCTCATTGTCAGTAAAGAATCTTGACTTCTCTGAAAACACTGGGATAAGAGAGATTATTGTGTGTGGAAGCCATTCAGTTGGTGGTGGTTATAAGAGTCGAGATTTATTTTTAAAAAGCTATAACACAGAGAAATGAAGTAGTCATGTGTAATGGTTCTGATCTTCACCTTCAGGCTGGTCTTCTGTACTAAGCAGGAACACACAGCCTGGGGCTACTGAGCTAGCATGCACACAATCAAAAGCCTAACTCTGGATAGTATCTGCAGGACAAGCTTGAGCTATCTTCAACTCTGATAAATATTAAGGGCTTTGTTCATAGCATAATAGGTGTATCATGTCTGCATCTTGTACTGTGAATAGCCATTTGGAAGACAACAATTTGAAATGTATTAATTATTGAAATTGTCCTATGAGTCGGTCTTGAAACTGTCTCATTGCTATTCATTCCTCAATAAAATTAATAAAAAATGAAATTTTGACATAAAATGAAACTTTTCAAAGTTAAAAAGGAGAAATCTTAGCAGTGAAATTACTGTCAAGATATTTAAACTAGATAGACATCTTGTGGAAATGTTTACATCTGCATAAATGCAATATTAAAAAAAATGGAAAATCTAAAACCCTGAAACATTCAGAATAGTACCCTGACTCCAAATTAGTATATAATATATATATATATATATATATATATATTATATACTAATTAATATATTATATATTATATTATATATAATAACTATAATCAATTACCACAAACATATATATTGTATATATAATATTATATAATATATATTTCATGTAATAATTTTGCAATACTAATCAGGTAACTGTACTAAAAGCATGCAATCAACTTCATTACAGCATGAGGTTACTAGATACAATTATTCTACACTTCCTTAATGTCAGAAAAATTCTAATGTATAAATACTGATTCTAATGTTCAACATTGTGTTCAGAATGTCACAATTTGTTGACTCTATCCCACACAGGTATTCTACATTAGCTGTGCATTCTCAATTCACACCAATCACTTTAAGTTATTGCAATACAGTTTCCCTAGTGATTTTGTAAAAGTAAAAATCATCTGGGATTGTCTAGATTTTTCAGTAAATTTTCTCAGGAAGGGAAAGTAGGAAATACCAGTCAAGCTCTACTTGACTCTTTTCTTTGTTTTGGTGGTTAGTCATTGAGAGTGATCTTTGGGTAAAGTGAGGCGGCATGCATCCTATTTTGTTATCTAATTTTAATTTTATTAACAAACTTTTTCTTTCATTTATCTCCTGTCATTTGTCATTTCTACTCACAGAGAATATGTAAAGTATGAAAATATATACCTATGTTCACCAAAAACCAACAGTGCATGAACTAGGAAATAAAATAGGTGCATCACTTTACTTTGCTGCTATTAGAGCTGGAATCCAAGAGGGCAATCAAAGATCCTTGCCTCCTCCTCTTCATGCTCTGGTAGGTCTCCTCCCATATGGAACAGGGCTGCCTCTTATAGTAAATAGAAACAGTACTGCAGAAGTGATGGTGTGCTCTCTAAATGGGACATTAAGGGCACTGCAGTGTTTGCCTTGATTTCTTGAATCATTTTCTCTTTAGAAAGCCAACACCATGAACTTTGCAGAGGCTTCCTGGAGCAGAACCAAAGCTAGCCACCAAGAACTAGCAATGCTGACCATCCATGTCAGTGGAGCCCTTTAGAAGTAGATCTTTCAGGCTCAGACAAACCTTCAGAGGATTGTAGTCTGGGCCAACGTGTGACCACAGTCTTCTGAAAGATCTCAGGCCCCAACCACACAGCTAAAGCTCCTCTTAAAGTTTAATCCCACAGAAAATGAAAGCTAATAGGGACTCATTTTGTTTAAAGACACTACATTTTGGGATAATTATAACCAGAAACAGAGCCATAAGTATTATCAATCTCATTTTCTCTTCCATTTATTCCTACTTCAGGGATTTAAGAAAGCAAAATACTGATTTTTTATTTTTAGAGTTCTTTGTATCTAAAAATAACCCTGGACTATTTCCCATTATATGGTCCCACTAATAAGACATAAGGGGGAGTCTACCATAGTTTTCTTATTAAAGAACCAAGTTCATATTGCACCCTCCACTAGGTCTCTGCTTTGAACATCACAATATCCAGAACTGATGCAACTATCTTACAGCTTGGGCTTCAGTGAATTTTAAGATAAAAAGTAAATAGCAGGGCCAGGGAGATAGCTCAGTGGAATAAGCACTTCCCTGGCAAGCGTAAGGGCCTGAGTTCAATCCCTGGTTCCACAAAAAAAAAAAAAAAAAAAGTAAATAGAAAAAGAGTTTAGAGTGATATTAGATCACTGAAATGACTAACAACACATGATGCCAAGCTTCTACTACCTTGGTAAGTGATTAAAATTAACCTTTCTTTTAAAGCCTGTATTACCTAGATGTGCTATAATAGTATTTATATCAGAGATGCAGATTTCTGTAACCCAAAGTGGTCTTTTCCATAATAGCTCCCTGAAGTATAGAACTGGCTATATAGAAGAGATTGGACATAGGGATGTATGTTTTCAACTCTTCTGGCTTGGGAATAAGGTTACCTAGGTAATGCACTGCTGAAGCATAGGTGTCCACTGTTGCCTGTCAGATGCAGACTATATATTACTGAAGACAGATGGAATAACAGAGGAAAAGGCAAAAAGCTGATGTAACATTTTTCCAAGCATATTTATCTGGTATGTTTCAGAAGGCTTAGGAAACCCCTCGGAGAAGAGAATATCTTCTCCCAGTACTGTGGAATAATGAACACTGGTACACCACAGGCACATGAGCAGGCATCTTGAAGGCTTCGACTTTGGATGTTTGGTTTCATACATTTAATTTTTTTGGTTTGAAACTAAACAAACTAAATAACTAAATAAGAACCTGAAAACAAAAGATTGTTCTCCTTTTGGGTTTCCTTTGCATAAATAAATAACAACCAATTTACTTTTGTGTATTCTGATACACTATTCCCCATTTATCCCATGAATGAGGAATAAAAATTGGTACATAGTCACAAATCTCATTAAACTTATTTCCCTTTTTGGCCAGATGATAAAATAACGATTAAGAAAACAATATCAACCATATTTTAATCTCATACTGTTTTCGAATGTGGTGTATAGGTTATCACACCTATGTTGCACAATAGCCCTGTGAGGTAAGTTCTTTTCAGTTCCCTCACCAGATGGCAAGCCAGGCTGTTGCAAAGGTGGCCCAGAACTGCTGGGCTCCAGAGCTTCTGCTAGTGTAATTATGCTGTGTTGATGCCTCCTGTTTCTGCCTCACACATCTGCCCAACTCCACATATATCTTGACTATGCATCCTTGGTCTGGTTTCCTTGTGTGCCTAGCCTCCATCACCTCTCTCCTCTAATTCCTTCCCAGTGGGACTGCAGCCAATAATGTCTTTCTCAAGCCTACACTTGTTCATGTTGCTCCACTGTCATTATAATTAAGTCAAAACTCTTTGACATTACACATGTGCATCCAGTATGCTTTTCCTACTCCTTGCCCCCCATTCTCGTCTTACAGAAACTTCCTACTATTTCCACACCTTTCCATCTCCTAACTCTTACTGCTTGCTCTCTATTCAACCAACATGGAATTTCTCCCAGATCCTTATGCTTTTTATCAGCTCTGGGATTTTTCAGTCAAAGCTCCTCACTTCAAATTAGGCCAAGGTAATTCCTAAACAGCTCCCCTCTTGGACTTCTGACCTTCAGTCTAGATGAGATGTCCCATCTTTGTGTTTTCAGATCCTCTTGAACCTCTACTAATTTGGGATTCCTCACTGTGTCTTTGTCTCTGACTCAGCTTGCCCAAGTAAGTCCTTTAGTACCTTCTTCTGTCTTCTAAGCAGACTATAATTCAATCAAAAATTGTTTTCTTTTTAGCACTGCATCACACCTTGTACTTTTTGGAAAAAAAAAAAAAAAAAAAAACTCTTTTTTTTTTTTTTTTTTTTTTTTTTTTGTATTTTAGGGACATGTCTGCAGGGGGTTCAGGGTCTCACTGCTAGATCAGACTTGTAGTGATCTGCCAGCTTACAGCCTCCCTAGAGCTGGGATTACAGGCACGCGGCACCATGCCCAGTCTCAATTGCTATCTCAGTGTGCCCCGTCCCCCAGGAGGGGGAGCTGGTATGGCAGGCCCGGGTATCAAATTCCTGGACCCTGCTCCTGCTTGCAGGCATTTTAATCTACTGAGCTATTTGGCCAACATTAAAACTTATCTTTACCTTCTTCATTACCAGTTTGACTTCCTGATTTCCTTTATCATGAATACATATTTGATATTGTATTGAAAACTATTCCTAAATCAACTACTTTGCCCTTCAAAAGATTAGCCTGTCCAAATCTGTTTTTTCAGTTGTCAGAGTTTGTTTGTTATTTTTTTCCTAATTTCCTGATGTACTCTTTAATGATTTCATTTCTCATTTACCTCCGGATGAACCTATTGTGTTTCAGAAACAGAAATGCTCCTGCAGAATCCACAGTTTTGGGTCTCCTTCCCTTTGGTGGTTGGTGAGAAGTCCTATGGCAGTCAGCAGGATCATGATTATCTTGGATTTTTCTAATGTTTTTGTCTTTTTCTGTCTCTCCATGAGCATTTTCAGATAGCTGTGAGAAACAGAATGTTTTAAAATGTGGACACTTGCGATTTTATCCCCAAAGGTTTTTAAACAACTTTGTTCTGCCATCGGAGGCACTAACCATCTATATTTCCTGAAAGTAAGGTGTCAGATTATGCAATAGTGTGCAACAGACAATTTGTATTACAAGAAATGAAATTTTACACAGACCATATCCTATGGTAAAATCTTTCATTTTATGCACTCAGTCTTTATTAAAAAAAGTCATTCTTTCTGGGGAGAAAATAGCATATGGTACTATGACAAACTTGTAGTCCACAAAACAAAGAAAAGTCTTAGGTTGCAACTAATTTTCTTTGATAATGTAGTCTGACCTTTTATCTTCTTTCATATGCTCATGATAGTAGACATTAGAAATTTTTAGAATCTGTGACTGGTTGTCATTGTTTCTGTTGTGTTTGTTGTTTGTCATTGCTTTAAGTGACTTTGTCAGGGAATCAATTTGGTTGTAGAGGAGGTTTATGGATATCTATAGTGTGTTTTTAAGGTATCAAAAACCTTTTGTAAAACGGGCAGGAGGAATTTCTCTTCCTGAACAGTATATACTCACAACGCACACAACTTTATGCCATGAAACAAAATTGGCTCCAAAACATAGGCAATTTGGTCTCAAAAGTTAGTTTTGCACATGAAAGAAAATATGATGCAATTAATCCCTTCATATTTATTATGTGATAGGTGACTATAAAATAAGTTTATGTATTGTGTATTCTTTGTGTTTGTGTATGTTGAACTTGAGCCACAGATATTTTATGGCTAGTTATATAACACTCTTTGGCTTTATAGAGTGTCCTCAAACAGAACCACAAACTTGTCAAGAGAATTTCATTCATAAGTTTTAAGCCAAAAAAAAGGAAAGTGGATTTTGAGGCAAGATTTAAGACTCAGTGGTTCAGGGGTAGTGATGACAGGGAGGCAGAATGGTATACAAAGGAAGAATCTAAATTGTAAGAGGCTATGTGAGTCCAGTTCTCACTGGAACACAGTGAGAAAGGCAGGACACATCGGTCATCTTCAAGACAGACTTGGTACAGAGCAGTATTAGAATCTATATTGGTGAGAGTAACAAACATATCACTCAACATAAAAGCAAATCTGATTTAGGGCCAAAGACAAGAAGTTTTCTCATATCACAGAGGGCAGAAACCATGAAAAAAATGATCTGGAAGAGAAGATAACAGACATGGTAGACAGAGAATATCAATTTAAACCTGTAAAAGAACAAAATTTTCAAAGAAAGAAATAAAGGCAAATGGGCAAAACAATGATTTGTCATTGAAGAATATGTTACTGATCTGAACAGAGACTACAACATGTAGTTTAAAAGCAAAGTCTGTAATTATAGAAAGATAAAGTAACTTGTAGGAATAGATGGCAGGTTGCCATTATCTTCGATAGAGAAGGTAAAATAAAAAGAACATGAGGAAAACTTTGTAGAAATGCTCTACATCTTCATTGGGATACTAGTTACATACTGTAGATGCTTGTCAAAACTCACCAGATGGCACTTATGAAAAGGGTGCATTTCATTGTGTGTAAACAATAGCTTAATTAAGATGTTTATGAAAATATTTACTGAGATGTTTGCACATTTACATGTATTTGTAAGAAATAATAAAAATTCGGCATAAGTCTTTCACCAGTGTCCACCAATGGAAATATTTTATAAAAGTAGAGTTCAATTTCAAAATCAGATCACCCACAATGACACACCATACCACCAGACAAAACCCACTCCTTTGCCCCATTTCCACAGCCATAAGTATTCCTCCTGTTGCCCTTTGACAGCAAAACCCACTTCCCCCTCTGAGTGTATCTTTTCCTTAAGCTTTAGTCATCATTAACCTAGTCTCTATTCTTATAACTTTGTCATTTCAAGAAGGCATATATAAAGGCATAATTACTTTCAAGATATTTTTATCTTCAGTTTTCAGAAGTATGATGCTTTTTGACTTAGACTTTTTTAGGATTTTCCCAGATTCTAGAATTTCTACATTAAATTATCTTATCAAATTTGGGGAATTTAACCATAATTTTTCTAATAGTTTTTCGACATATTTTCTCTATACTTCAATAACAGGAACATAATGTTCCACAAGTCCTATTTTCATGTATACATTGAGTATCAGACATAAAATCTTGCCCTTGCCAGTTCAGAACTTTGTTTTTCATTTTTATTTTCTAACAACTTTGGAATGTTATGGTTTTCTGGTATTTGTTGCTTCATTCATCCTTATTTTTATTTCATTCCTTTTCAGATAACCTTTTGCTTTTTATTTGGATAGTTGTAGATTTATTATATGTAATTAAAATAGTTACCAAAAATACATTTTTAATCTTGGCATTGATTCAATTGGCATGCACTTATACCACTGATTCATATCCCCAACACAAGTCCTATTTTTGTTTAGTCACTTGTTATTAATTTTATTGAAACAGTTTCAAAACAGGTTAGTAGGACAGTTACCATAATTAATACATTGCATATTGTTGTCTTCATAGTAGTTCTTCATAGTACAAGATGCAAATACTATATCTTGTCTAAACACTATTAGTACAAATCTTTCTTCTCATTGAAAGAGAATAGAATTCTAAGTTTCCAACTGAGCCTTTGAGTGACTGGGACAAAGCCATAGTTTTTTTCACTGGTACTTGGACACAGTATAGCAATTATCCCTGAAAGATTTTTTGCCTTCCTGTACTTTCCATTTTTTGTTTGTTTGGCTAACAGAAATCAGCCATTCTTAGATATTTGGTAGCCTGTGAGCCATTCCTATCTCTACATTAGCACCTTCTACATCTCCAAGCGCCAAGTCAGAAGGAAAATCAATATGACTTACTGTCATATTGCTTCTTCATCTTGAAATTTCCAGTCCTACCCGACCTCCCTTTTCTCTTCACTATTTAAAGCCTTCACAGTTTCATTTTTATATAATATCTACGGGATTCCATTGTACTTAGCAAAGGGAATTATTCTATCTTTGTGGAAGCAGAGATGGCCAAGGTTGACTGTTTCAAAAGTAAATTAATTACCTGTTCAAAACCAAATCAATGCCAAGATCTCTATGTTAAAAATGTATTTTCGGTAACTATTTTAATTACATATAATAAATCTACAACTATCCAAATGAAAAGCAAAAGATTATCTGAAAAGGAATAAAGGAAAAATAAGGATGAATAAAGCAACAAATGCCAGAAAACCATAACATTCCAAAGTTGTTAGAAAATAAAAATGAAAAAAAAAGTACTAAAC
Source organism: Ctenomys sociabilis (assembly GCA_004027165.1). Taxonomy (NCBI): domain Eukaryota; kingdom Metazoa; phylum Chordata; class Mammalia; order Rodentia; family Ctenomyidae; genus Ctenomys; species Ctenomys sociabilis. The sequence continues at coordinate 3,073 of PVKA01041265.1, read as the reverse complement.
TCAGCCAAATTGCCATTCATAGGCAAAGACAAAAGGATTCTAAAATATTCAAAGGCCCAATAGGTATACCAGTCACCCATGTACAATAATATGAATCAATTTAAGGGGCATCATGTTATGGTATGAAAATGTTTTCATTAGAAATTTAATCCCAATGCAACAGAATTGGAAACTGGGGCCTAATAAGAGTTGATAAAGTCCAGGGACATGGTCCTTGTGATCAGATCCATGTCATCACCATGGGGCCGCCTGATTATCAGATTAAACTTGCGATTGTGAGCTTGGCTCCCTCCTGCACACTGGCTCCTTCTCCCCATTTCTTGCCTTTTTGTCCTCTGTCATGGGGTGATGGCACAGGAAGGCTTTTAGAATGTACTTCCCTGCCTCTAGAACTAGAAGAAATAAGTATATTTTCTTTATAAATACACCACCCTTCAGTATTCTCTTAGGGCACACATGCCATTTATAATCTAACAATTTGAAACTTAATTCAGGAACAAAGAAATCTCAGTTGTAACGTTAGCAAGGAACACTGAAGCTAAGGCTTAAAAATTACTTTATGACTACACAGTGTTCCAATTTCACAGATATCAAGTTTGCTTACACACTAAACATTAGTCTTCTATTTTTTCTCTGGTCCCACCACACCTGCTTTCCTACTTTATTAAATCCTTCAAGCCTTTCACCTATTTTATTGTCCCCATAGTACTTCCCCTCCCCATTGAGGCCCATGGTCTACCATGCTGACATTTCACTGCACACGAATCACTGAACCAAAATTATCCAGTTTCCTTGGTTAGTCATCCTTTTCCTTTCCTCAGAATTAGCTGTCCCAACATTAGCAGTCTTGCACTACCCACCTCACATTCTTCTTCATTCTTTGCGAATATCTTTGCTTATCTTTCCTCAGAGAGAAGGGAACCTGGCACATAAAATGCCTCAATAACCTATCATCTGCCAAAGAAGCAAAACAAACAAATAACTTCTATGCACCTTAGTTATATCCCTCATTCTTGACATAAGTTAGAGCAATTCCCCTCCCACCAAGACTCATTTCCCCAAATTGTGGTTTGATTCCTATTCATTCTATGCTACACAGGGGTCTCTATCCATCTGTTAATTCTTATCATCTGTGCTATCAACATGCTTGTTAGCAGGCCTACGCAAAAAAAAAAAAAGTATTAAATTCAAAATAAGTAAAACCTGGCTCCCATATCCTATGCTTGCTTATCATTGCCTTATCCTCCCCAGATTCTTTGAAGTGTTGCTTTCACCCCTGCCTCTGTTCCCTAGCCTTTCCCCATCCAGTGAAAAACACAAAATGCCTTTGCTTCCCACATAATTAAAGGCATTTCTTTCTCCCCAATGACTTCTGAAACATGAAATGCATGCCTACTTTTCTTCCCTTCTCTTACTGGACCTCTGTAACTCTCATCCTTCTTGAAAAGTCCTCTCTTCTTTTTTGTTTTTATTTCTTTATTAGTACACGTCTATAATGTATAGTGATTGCAATCCTCATGGGGAGTTGGTACTTGTACTCAGCCCAGCTCAGGTCCTTTTTCCACTTCCTTTTCTCTCCCCTCCAACACCTTGAGACTCTAATGTTAAATGAAATCAGATAAAAGTACATGTTTTCCCTTATATGAAAAACTAAAAATATAAGGAGAAAAATAAAAGATGTACAATAGGAAGTAGGGAGAAAGATCTTTTTTTCAAATAGGGAGGGGGTTTATTTCACTTATGAGTATGTTCAAGTGGCATCCACTTCAGTATAAATGTTTCAAGCTTGTCATTCTTACTTTGTTTTTTTTTCTTTTTGGCAGAGCTGGGGACTGAACTCAGGCCCTTGTGCTTGCCAAGGAAGCACTTATTCCACTGAGCCATCTCCCCAGCCCCAAGCTTGTCATTATTAATAGCTGAGTAATACTCCATCACATAGAAATATCACATCTTTTTCAACCATTCCTCATGTGATGTACATCTTGGTTGTTTCCAAGATTTGGCTATCACACATTGTGCTGCTATAAACATAGGTACACATATATCACTATGATACAATGTTTTCAGTTCCTCTGGGAAAATTCCCAGTAGGGGGATAGCCGGCTTGAATGGAATTTTCAGTCCTATTCTTTTGAGTAGTCTCCACACTGACCTCCACAATGGTTGTACCAGTCTACACTCCCACCAGCAGTGGAGAAGCGTTCCCTTTTCCCCACAACCTCTCCAACATTTGTTGTTGGTTGATTTCCTTATGATAGCCATTCTTTCTGGAGTGAGATGGTATCTCAGTGTTGTTTTTATTTGCATTTCACTGAATGGCTAGTGAAGGGTTGGGCCAAAGAAAACCCTTTTATTTTAGAAATATCACTTTTCCCTGGCTTTACTGTTCTTAGGGCTCTATAGTTTTCCTCTTTCCTTTGGCCAGTCCTTTTTTCTTTTGTATTGGAAGTTGAACCTAGGTTCTCATCACTGAGCTACATATTAACCCTTTCTACATTTGTTTTATAAAATAAGAAATTCAGCATCATGCAAAGTCATTAAACAGCCCAGGCTGGGCTCAAACTTTTTATCCTCCTGTCTCAGATTCTCAGAAGGCAACAATTATAAGTGTGCACCACCACATCCCAGTGGCCAGCTATTTTTAATTTGTTTTGTGATATTTACTTTCTTGATTACCCCTTTACATAATGGTATTCATCAGGGTGTTCATTCATAGGTGATTAGTTAAATGATTGTAACATATAAGGAACCATTTATAATTATATTTGTGAGGAAATAATGTCTTACAAAAAGCTTTCTGGTCCAATGAGATAGCTCAGTGGACTAAGCACCTGTTTAGACCAGCACAGGGATGAGGGTTCAATCTCAGGTACCACATGCCATGCCTGGCCTGCCCTTGGATGTGCTGAGCCAACAACCAAGACTGGGTATGGTGGTGCATCCCTGTAATTTCAGCACTGGGAGGCTGAAAACAGGAGGATCAATAGTCACTAGAAGTCCAAGTTACACAGTGAGACCCTGTACCACATGAAGAAGAAGAAGGGGGGGGAGGACGAGGGAGAGGAGGAGGGGG
>PVKA01041264.1:0-18186 GCA_004027165.1 Ctenomys sociabilis | reverse complement strand
AAAAAAAAAAAAAAAAAAAAAAAAAAAAAAAAAAAAAGAAAAGAAAAAAGAAAAAATGGAAAAAAGAAAGGAAAAGTGGAAGGGGGAGTTTAGCACACACCTGTAAACCCAGCACTCAGGAGACTGAGGCCAGAGAATCACTGGGAGTCCAAGATCAGACTGGGCTATAAAGTGAGGTCAAGACCAGTTTCAGCTATAGGAAACCCTATCTCAGAGACAGACAGACAGACAGACAGAAAGACAGACAGATTTGAGCCCATGAGTAATAGAAATATGGGGTTATCAGATTTTATGGATGTCAGAATGCATAATTTATTCTAAAATTTAGTCTGATACGATATAAATGCCAGTGGAAACCGCAGTACTCAGAATGTCAAACATGGAGCAGTATCATTGGAAACAGGTAAGGCACATGAATTCCCAGTGTGGTGGGGAGGGAGGCTGAGGCAGGAGTGTTGGGTGTTCAAAGCCATCCTAGGTCATGTGGTGTGATCCCATGTGTGAAAAAGACAAAAGACCTCAGCTCCAAGATTCCCCCTCAGAATGGGGCCCGGGAGATGGCTCAGTAGAAGAAGTGCTTCTCAGGCAAGTGCAAGGGTCTGAGTTTAATCCCAGGTTTCACAAAAAAAAAAAAAAAAAAAAAAAGATTCTTCCCAGACTTCCAGAAGTTTGAAAAATGGCGCCCAATTAGTGTCTCAGCAAACCCTGTGGGAGATTCTTCGGCAGGCTCAGCCTTCACAATCTTTGTGTTTTGTTGTTGTTGTTGTTGTTGTTTGGCTGGACCAGGGATTGAACTCAGGCCCTCACACTTGCCAGGCGAACACTTATTCAACTGAGCTATCTCCTCAGCCCCTAAGCTTCACAACCTTTGGCTTACACCATAATTCTGGGCCTGGGCCTGGCTATTAAGGGGGTACCATGCATGGCTAATCAGCTAGTGGCTTAACAGCAATAGCCACACTGCAGAACACAGCTGATGTCTCACTCAGGGTGTGCAGGCAGCAGGTAGGAGGCCTCATTAGAGCCAGGGGAACAAGGCTGACGTTTCTGGAATGGCTTTAGAAAAGCGCTTCTGCAGCACTTAGGAGGCTGAGGCAGGAGGATTGTTGTGAGTTTGAGACCAGCCTGAGCTACAAAGTGAGCTTAAGGCCAGCCTGAACTGCACAGTGAGACCCTGTCTCAAAAAAAGACCAAAAAAAAAAAAAAAGCAGGCTTCATCTGGAAAAGAAGGACTGGACCTAAGGTAGTTGGAAGTAGACAGTAGGGTCCAGTTCTTGTTGAGAAAAACCGAGTTATGTCCAAAAGTAATAAAAAATAGAGGGGCTAGGGAGTTGGCTCAGTAGAATAAGTGTTTCCCTGGCAAGTGCAAGGGCCTGAGTTCAATCCCCTATTCCGCCAAAAAAAGAAAAAGAAAAAAAATAGGAGAGGCTGGGGGTATAGCTCAGAACAGACACATGCTTAGTGTGTACACAGCTCCAGTTTGTTTTGTTTTGTTTTGTTTGGGGTTTTATTTTTGGTGGAACCAGGGATTGAACTCAGGCCCTTGTGCTTGCCAGGCAAACAGCTCCAGTTTTGATATAGGGGAAAAATTACTCATGGGTGGATGACCTCCAAATGATATAGGGGAAAAGTAATCTCCCAACCTAAAACGTATCTGGAAAGAGTTTGTGTTCTCTAAAAATAGTGAATTTTAGGAACAAGGGAAGGTTACAAGCATAATATATTTATTGGGAGAAAGAAAGCTCCTGTCCTACAGAGGGACAGGAGAGGGGCCACAGCAGGAGATCCCAGGAAGCTGTCTCTTTCGGGGAATTTTATAGAGGAAAACCATGTGGTGAGGCGGGTCTAAAGTGGTAGAGAACATGGGAACTCACTTAGGTGGGCATGAGGTGGGACAAAAGTATGGTCAACCAATGAGGCTACAAGCACCATCGCTCAGAGAAAATTAATTAAATCTAGGACTAGATAAAGAAGAGAGTCACATATCAAGCTGGCATGAATGAGGGACAGGGTCTCTTCCTGTTGGGGGTTGGGTTAGTGACTCCTTTGGGCTCTATTTAGAATATCAATCCCTGACACCTATCCCTAGAGAAGGATGTAGCTGTATTTGTTTCCTCTTTGGTCTTGAGGCCAGGCCCATATGGGAGTGCCTGTCTCTTCCACGTTGCAAACTCCCGTTTGTCTTCCATGCTGTCTCTTTGAGGATCCATCCCTGTCTGACTGCCTAGAATATTTCTATCTAATTCAACTGCCTACGACAGCTTGACCCCCAGCACTGGAGAATCTCAGGAGGAAGAGGCCTCATTGCAAAAACTTGGTCGACGTCCTTCACCCTTTAGTGATTTCAGGGCTTTTTTGTGTTTTGTTTTGTTTTTATAAGCAGGGTCTCTATGCAGTTGAGGCTGGCCTTGAACTCATCCCAAACTGGCCTCCACTCCCAACAATCTTGCCACCTTAGCCTGCTGAGCGCCGTGTTGCCAGGTGTGCACTGCCACCATGCCAAGCTTGATTCTATTTTCCTTCTTTAAGGTTGGCTTGTCACCTATTATAAAGTTAAAAATCATGCCGGGTGTGATGGTGCACCTCAGTCATCCCAGCTTTTGGGAGGCAGAGGCAGGAGGATTGCCTTGAGTTCCATGCCAGCCTGGGATATGTATGGAGAACTGCACAGGAAATGTACCTCAATAGCAGCAGTGCCTTCCTGACAAGTATGAGGTCCTGAGTTCAATCTACATTACAAAACAGGCTATCACCCTCATGAAAGACAAAGAAGACTAAGGAGTTAGTGTCTGTCTACATTTATTTATTTATTCAATTTTTGTATTTTTTTAGGGCAGGGTCTACAGGATGTTCAGGGTCTCACTACTAGGTTGGACTCCTAGTGATCCACCTGTTTACAGCCTCCCAAAGGCTGGGATTACAGGCTTGCGCCACCATGCCCTGTCTCAGTGGGCTCTGGGGGCAGGGCCAGCATGGCAGGCTCTGGGATTTAATCTGCTGAGCTATTTGGCTGGCCCTTCCATCTCGCACTCAACAGACTTAAAATAAATATAGAGGGGCTGGGGAGATAGCTCAGTAGAATAAGTGCTTACCTGGCAAGTGCAAGTGCCTGGGTTCAATCCCCCATTCTGCCAAAAAAAACAAATGAGATTAAATATAATATGCACCAACTGGGTGTGGTGGCACGTGGCTTGTAATAACAGCACTTAGAAGACTGACGAAGGAAATCTTCATGAGTTTGAGACCAACCTAAGCTGCAAAGCGCACTCAAGGAGAGCCTGAAGTGCATAGCGAGACCCTGTCCATAGCGAGACCCTGTCTGAAAAAGACAAAAATAAATAAATGTAACATGCATCTGGGTGTGGTGGCACAGGCCTGGTAATCCTGCCAGTCTAGGAGGCTGAGGCAGAAGGATTGCAAGTTTAAGGGTCCATATGGACAATTTAACAACTTAGTGAAAGCCTGTCTCAAAAAAAAAAAAAAAAGAAAAGAAAAAATTATAGATCTGAGGATGTAATTCAACACAAAGATCCTAGGTTCAATCACTAATACCAAATAGATAATTAGAAATATTATGAGGGCCGGGGAGATGGCTCAGTAGAATAAGCACTTCCCTGACAAGCACAAGGGCCTGAGTTCAATCCCTGGTTCCACAAAAAAAAAAAAAAGCAATTATACAGAACTTTGTGGAGGAGGCTGAATGTGGTGGCACACATCTATAATCTCGGCAATCAGGGGTTGAGGCAGGAGAATTCAGGCTGGCCCCAAACTCTCAGCAGTCCTCCTGCTTCAGCCTCCTGAGTGCTGAGGATATAGACATGTGCTAATGTATCCAGACACGCTACACAGTTCACGCTACACAGTTCACGCTACACAGTTCAGGCTCCTTTGAGCTCACTTTGTAGCCCAAGCTGGTCTTGAACTCACAACAGTCCTCTTGCCTCAGCCTCCTGTTGCTGGGATTACAGGCATGAGTAATGAGTACACCCAAACCCCCAGGAGAGGTATATTCTCAGTTTTCTGCTATGAAATAAAAATTATAACCTAGCATGGTGGTGTTTTCCTGTAATCCCAAGACTACATAGTGAGATGCTATCTCAGAAAATAAAAACAAATCCTAGTACCACAAAAAAAAAAAAAAAAAAAAACCAAGGGAATATAGAATTACACAAGAGGGCTGGGGAGATGGCTCAGTGGAATAAGTGCTTCCCTGGCAAGCTCAAAGGCCTGAGTTCAATCCCTGGTTCTGCAAAATAAATAAATAAATAATAAATAAATAAATAAAATTACATGACGGGAGGCTGAGGCAGGAGGATTGTTGTGAGTTCGAGACCAGCCTGAGCTACAAAGTGAGCTTAAAGCCAGCCTGAACTGCATAGCGAGACCCTGTCTCAAAAAGACAAAAAAAAAAAAAAAAAAAATTACATGAGATCATTATTTTAGAATAAACTCCTGCTCTAAATCCACACAGGTCAGGCTAAAACTCAAAGGGGAATCTCTCCTCCATTTTCCGGTCACCAAGCTGAAAAATCAGCTCTTAATCCAGCTTCTGAGAAGTCAGAGAGGGGGGATGGGAGCACAGTTTCCCGCATAGGCTGCTGTCCACTGACCGTGTAATGAAGCTCCTCAGCTTTATCTTCACACAAAGAGGGAATCTGTACAGTCTCCGGATGCTAACCAATCACTTATTGTCCTGTTGTTCTTTCTCCCTGCCTCTGCTCCACCAGGAAAGTGGCTTGGAAACTAGTGCTTTCCCTTCCTCCTTTCTGCTCTCCTCAGCATTTCTCTATAAATACAAACTCCTTGCTCTGCTCACCCAACCTGTGTTATATGTTATGGGATCAAGGGTTGCACTGTTAGGCTGACCAAATAGCTCAGTGGATTAAAACACCTGCAAAAGCAGGTGGAGAGACTAGGGGTTCGATCCCCAGGCACTGCCGTGCTGACCCTGCCCCCAGGGCATGCTGCATGGAAATCAAAACTGGGCGTGGTGGTGTGGGCCTGTAATCCCAGCTCTTGGGAGTCTGTAAACAGGTGGATCACTATGAGTTTGATCTAGTAGTGAGACCCTGAACACCCTGCAGACCCCTAAAATATATATATTTTTTAAAAGTGTTACACTGTTCTAGAATAAAGCCAGTTAAGCTCTTTGAGCTGTTGTGGGCTGGCAAGATAGCTCAGTGGCTAAATACTTGTTTAGGCAAGTGCAGGACTGGCTTCAATCCCAGCCACTACAGCCAAACTGGCCCCGCCCCCAGGTATGCTAAGCCTGCCGTGGAGTCTGGGCGTGGTGGTGCACAGCTAAAATCTCTGCCTTGGGGAGGCTGAGACAGTAGGCTTCCCTGTAGCAAGTAAATACTATAAATAAATAATCTGTGGCTGGGGAGATGGATCAGTACACAGTACAATAAGCGCTTCCCTGGCAAGTGTAAGGTTCTGATTTCAACCCCCAGTTCTGAAAAAAAAACTATTGTTTTTTGCTGTTTCCTTTATTTCTTTTTTTTTTTGTTTCCTGAGACAGAATTTGCTCTATAGTTCAGGCTGGCCTTGAACTCACTCTGGAGCCCAGGCTGGCCCAGAATTGGCAGCGGTTCTCCTACTTCAGCTTCCCAAGTGCTGGGATTACAGGTGTGTGTAGCACCATGCCCTGCCATATCCTTGTCCTTTGATAATACTTACCACAGACTTCCGGAGCATGACAACCATCTTTGGACTGACTGGAGAGGGAGCTTCCTCCTCCCTAGCAGGAGTAAGCAGGTGACTTCTGGTAGGGCTTCTTTGTTTGCTTGGGGCTCCCAAATTTAGGAAAAAAATAACAAGCCCAAGCTGGGCGTGGTGGCGCATGCCTGTAATCCCAGCACTCGGGAGGCTGAGGCAGGAGGATTGTTGTGAGTTCGAGACCAGCCTGAGCTACAAAAGTGAGCTTAAGGCCAGCCTGAACTGCATAGTGAGACCCTGTCTCAAAAAGACAAAAAAAAAAAAAAAAAAAAAAATAACAAGCCCATAGGACCTGAAAGCAGAAAAACGTGCTATTTTCTTTTGGGTGGATGGAGTTGAGACAGGGTCTCACTATGTAGTACAGACTGGCCTGGCACTTACTTCTGTAGCCTGGCTGGCCTCAAACTCATAGCAAGCCTTCTGAGTCACCCTCTGGAGACTGGTTTTATAGGCATGAACCACCATACTCAGCTGATTTTTATTGTATTTTATTTTATTGTTTTTATTTTTATTTTTTTTATATTTTGCCAGAACCAGGGATTGAACTCAGGCCCTTGCCCTTGCCAGGGAAGCATTTATTCCACTGAGCCATCTCCCTGGCTCCAAAGGTATTTTATTTAGGACCCATTTTTTTACTGGAATCTCAGCTCCTCAAGAGGCTGAGGCAGGAAGGTTGCAAGTTCCAGGCCTTTCTGGACAATTTACATAGACAGAAGAGACTTTTCTAAGAGGGCAGGGGACAGAATAGCTCATGGGAAGAACACTAGCCTGGCAACTGAGAGCCCTGAGAATGAGGTGGGAGTGGGAAAGCCACAGTTTAGCCTGTGTCCTGTCAAGGGAGGTCACTCTAGGACCAGGTCTCTATTTATCTGGAAGTCCTAGAGATAAGCAAACCACAGCAATAGCTATGACAAATTTCCAGTAAGTGTAAGGTCTTGAACCTTCATTAAGTCCTGGAAACATTTATCAAATTGTTGAACTGAGATTAGTGAGAAATTTCACCTCGGCCCCGAGCACTCTTGTGAGAAAGCACGTACCACCCCTCTGGCTGGCAAAGGCCCAGTGCCCCCTGGGCCCGGCCCGGCTCTGAGTTCCTCATCTGGAACTGCAAAGGGTAAGTGAAGAGGCGGCTGATTGCTGCCTTTAGAACTCAGCTCAGCCTTGTGGTTTTGAGCAGATTACTCAGTATCTCTGCATCTCAGCTTCCTGCTTTGCAAACTGAAGATAACAATCGTGACAATGACACGGGGATGTTGCAACAGTTAGATGAAAATGAAGGTTGGCAAACTATTTCTGTAAAGGGCAGATAGTAAATATTTAGGGTGTGGGACCGTGTGGATTGTGGGCTGAGTGTTTAGCTCTGGGACGCAGCCCCTCACAGCGGGGAAATAAGCGGCATGGCTGAGTGCCAACACGACTGTTGCACGCCCAGGCTCGGGATTAGCCCAGATGTGGCTCAGCAAGTCAGTAAACACCTGTGACACATCCACCCCGTGCAGTACTATGCAGCAGTGAAAAGGAATGAATTGCTGATGCATGTAACTGTTGTAGGCAGCTAAATGAGGTAGAAACATTATAGGCAGCCAGAAGGGCGAGGCCCTCAAGGAGACAATACGGAAGACAAATGGCATGTCCCACCTAAGCAAGTTCCCACGTCTTCTCCACCACCTTAGACCCACCTCACCTTTTACAGAGTATATGGTTTTACTCTATAAAAGTCCCTGGGAAAAATAAATTTTCCCTGGAAGAGACAGCTTCCCATGGACCACCCGCTCAGGGGCCCCTTCTGTCCCTCTCTAGGACAGGAACTTTCTTTCTCCCAGTAAATATAATCTGCTCATAACCTCTGTTCCTAAAATTTATTTATTTTATTTATTTATTTATTTATTTATTTGTCTTTTTGAGACAGGGTCTCACAATGCAGTTCAGACTGGCCTTAAGCTCACTTTTGTAGCTCAGGCTGGTCTCAAACTCACAACAATCCTCCTGCCTCAGCCTCCCAAGTGCTGGGATTATAGGCATGCGCCACCACATCCGACTTCTTCAGTTTTTTTTTTTTTTTCTCTTTTTGGCAGAACCAGGGTTTGAACTCAGGCCCTTACACTTGACAGGGAGGGAAGTGTTTATTCCACTGAGCCATCTCCCAGGTATTCTTCGTTTTTTGGAGAACATAAACTTGTCCCAGGTACTTTTCAGGTTGGGAGTTTCATTTTCCCCCCAAATCATTTGGAGGTCATCCACGGAGATAATTTTCCTCCTTTACCAGGTTTTAGAGAACACGAACTAATCTTAGGTACCTTTCAGGTTAGAAGTTTCATTCCCCCATATCATAATAATTTGAAGGAATTACCACACTTGGGAGTCTGAGGCAGGGGGAATCACTGAGTTTGAGGCCATCCTGGGCTACATAGTTGAGTTCAACACCAGCCAAAACTACTAAAAGGCAAGGCCTTTTTCAAAAACCAAAATTTGAATGAACTTTCAGGATTATGCTGAGGTGTGTGTGTGGAAGAACAATCCTCAAAAGCTACATTCTTGGAGCTGGGGGGAGCTCAGTGATACAGCATAAGATTAGCATGCTCAAGGCCTGGGATTCAATCCCCAGCAACAATGATAATAATAATATAATTACAATAGAGTACAATATCAGTTGTATGACACTTTCATAAGTACTGATTGCTAACTGATTACACCATTGGAGCTCCTGTGTAACACTAAAATTTTATTTATTAGTCGGGCGTGGTGGCACATGCCTGTAATCCCAGCACTCGGGAGGCTGAGGCAGGAGGATTTCTGTGACTTCGAGACCAGCATGAGCTACAAAGTGAGCTTAAAGCCAGCCTGAACTGCATAGGGAGACCTTGTCTCAAAAAGACCAAAATAAATAAATAAATAAATAAAATTTTATTTTTATTTTTTGGTCATACCCAGGATTGAACTCAAGACCTTTTTTCCATTGAGCTATCTCCCCGGCCCCAACACTACAATTTTAGAAGTAGCCAGGCATGATGGTGCATGCCTATAATCCCAGCATTCAGGAAGCTGAGGCAGGAGGACTGCTGTGAATTTGAGACCAACCTTGGAGAGTGAGTGCAAAACCAGCCTGAACTGCATTGTGAAATGCTTTCTCAAAAACATAAAAAAAGAAAAACATTCTAAAAAAAATTTTAAAAAAAGAAAAGAAAAACATTCAACTCCCTGCACCACATGCCGTGCCTGCCCCACCCCCAGGGTCTGCTGAGCCAGCCACCGAGAGCCAGGTATGGTGGCGCACACCTGTAATCCCAGCACTGGGGAGGCTGAGACAGGAGGGTCACTACAGATCTGAGCTGTGTAGTGAGACTGGGTACCAAATACATTTTTTTATTTTATTTTTATTTATTTTTTTTAGAACTAGAGATGGAACTCAGACCCTTGCACTTGCAAGGAAAGTGCTTATTCTATTAAGCTATCTCTCCAGATATATATATATAGTATTATATAGTATTATGTAGTATAAATAGTATTTATGTTAATATAAATACTATATATGTATATTTTTTTTCTTTTTTTTTTGGGAAAGGTCTACAGGGTGTTCAGGGTCTCACTACTAGATCAGACTCATAGTGATCCTTTTTTTTTGTTGTTGTTGCAGAACTTGGGATTGAACTCAGACCCTTGTGCTTGCCAGGGAAAGGCTTATTCCACTGAGCCTTCTCCCCAGCCTGATCCCCTTGTTTACCGCCTAAGGGCTGGGATTACAGGCACTCACCATCATGCCCAGTTTCATTTCATTTTATTTCATTTTCTCATGCCCAGTTTCAATTGCCCTGTCACCATGTCCTGGGGGTGCACCCAGCATGTCAGGCCCGGGGACTGAACCCCAGCCTCTGTGCTTGCTTGCGGGCACTTTAATTCATTGAGCTTTTTTTTTTTGACAGAACTGGGGATTGAATTCAGACTCTTGTGCTTGCCAGGGAAGCACTTATTCTCCTGAGCCATCTCCCCGGCCTCTCACTGAGCTATTTGGTCAGCCCCCCTTATGTATATATGAAGAAATAGAAATAAATGACTGTGGTTGCAGACGTTAGGGATGAGGGCTGGGGAGACTGCGGGTGAGAGAGGTGAATATAATACAAATTGTAGGATCCTCGGAGAGATGGAAAGGCTCAATATATTCACCAGGTGGTAGCCACACAAGCCACACATGAGACTGGGCGCAGATACTGACAGACACCCTGGCAAATAGGAGCAGAGGGGGAATCTAGACAGGATGGGTGAGTTGCATCAATGTCAAGTCCTGAATGCAGTAATCTACTGGGTAGCCCTGCGGAATAGCACAATGCGGGGTTCTTTTATATATTTGGCGCAGGGTCTCGCTACCAGGTCCAGCTCCCAGTGGCCCTCCTGACTTCAGCCTCCCCAGCCCTGGAATGACAGGTGTGTGCTGCTCATCCAGGCTCTGTGCTCAGGGGAGGTGCGGCATGTGGTGATGGGGATGGAACCCCAGTCACTGTGCTTGCCTAAGCAGACTCAGTCCACTGAGCTACCTTGTGGGCCCCTTTTCCTACTCTTATTCATTAATTTATTGTTTTGTGGGTATCAGGAATCAAACTTAGGACCTCATGCTTTCCAGGTAGGTACTGTGTCCCTGAACTATATCCCAGCAATCCTCCTGTCTCAGCCTCCTGTGTGCTGGGATTCTAGGTTTGTACTATCACACCTGGCTGAACCCAGGCATCTATAAATAAACTGGACCCCTTCAAGGTCTTTACTTTTTTTTTTTTTTTGGTGGTACTGGGGGTTGAACTCAGGGCCCTGCACTTGCCTGGCAAGTGATTATTCTACTGAGCTATCTCCCTGGCCCTGGTCTTGGTTTCTGAGACTTGCTTTGGCCACTAACATTTTTTTTTTTTTTTTTTGCAGTGTTGGGGAGATCAAACTTGGGACCTTGCACTTGCCAGGGAGGTACTTATGCCACTGAGCTGTCTCCCTCCCTTTGGCTGCTACCTTTTATAGGTCTGTATGTGTATATGTGTATGTACATGTGTGTATGTGCGTGTGTGTGATTGTGTGTTTTTGTTTTGGTTGTGGATTTTTTTTCTTTTCTTTTTTCTTTTTTTGTGGAACCGGGGATGGAACTCAGGCCCTTGCACTTGCCAGGGAAGCACTTATTTCACTGAGCCATCTCCCTGGCCCTGGATTTTTTGTTTCTTTCTTCGATGCTGCTGAATTAGACCCAGACCTGCTTTCACAGTAGACAAGCTCTCTTGTCACTGAGCTGCAGCCACAGACCCTTCCATTTATTTATTTATTTATTTATATTTTTTTGTCTTTTTGAGACAGAGTCTCATTATGCAATTCAGGCTGGCCTTAAACTCACTTTGTAGCTCAGGCTGGTCTCAATCTCACAACAATCCTCCTACCTCAGCCTCCCGAGTTCTGGGATTACAGGCCTGTGCCACCACGGCTGGCTTATTTATTTATTTATTTATTTTTTAATTTTTTTTTTGTCTTTTTGAGACAGGGTCTCACTATGCAGTTCAGGCTGGCCTTAAGCTCACTTTGTAGCTCAGGCTGGTCTCGAACTCACAACAATCCTCCTGCCTCAGCCTCCCGAGTGCTGGGATTACAGGCATGTGCCACCATGCCCGGCTTGGCTTATTTATTTTTTGAGATAGGGTCTCCCTGTGTTGCTCAGGCTGTCCTCAGACACGTGATCCTCATGCCTGGGCCTCTGTGGTAGCTGGGATCGCAGTGTGGGCCACCTGTTTTACAAATCTGTTCTATAAAACTCCAAAAGCCATGCTCTCTGGTCTTTTGCTTCTTCAGGTGGCAGTTAGCACACACTATGTGTGTCTCCCCGAGATGAAGCCCTTTGAAAACGTATCTGCTTTTGGTGAGACAGGATCTCACGGCGTAGCCCCGGGCTGGCTTGAACTGACATGGATCCCTCTGCTTCTGTCACCCCAGGGCTGGGATTGCAGGCCTGCACTGCCACATAGTTTCCAGACCCACATGTACATATTCGGGCTTCCAAATTCTACCTCCGTGCTTTCAAAGACTCCTCCAGGTTGAGACCAGCCTGGGCTACACAGTGAGCTCAAGGCCAGCTGAACTGCACAGCAAGGACCAGTCTCAAAAAGGCAAAAAGGAAGGGCTTGCCTGATAGCGTGCCTGCTTAGGCAGAACACAGTGGCTGGGGTTCGATCCTGATCCCAGCCTGCCATTCCGGCTCCTACCTTAGACCCACCAAATAAAGTCCAGAGCCGAGCCCAGCTCTACCAGAATTCCTCAAATTTCAGTCACATAACAACTTATTTTTTCTGTGCCACTTTAGCAGTGCTGGGTTGGACCCCAGGGCCTGGACCTGTTAGGCCAAGGCTCTACACTGATATTTATCTGCAACTTGCATCTTCGATTTTTTGCTTTGAGGAGAAAACCACAGAGCACCATGTTCCAGAATGGTGGCAATGGCCACATCATTTTTTTTTGTTTTTTTTTTTTGGCAGAACCAGGGATTGAACTCAGGCCCTTGGACTTGCCAGGGAAGCCCTTATTCCACTGAGCCATCTTGCTGCACTTTTTTTTTTTTTTTTTAATCACAGCTCAAAATTACCTTATCATTACTCGCTTATTGTTCTTTTTTCCAGTTGGTTTGCTTTCTGGTTAAATTTCTCTGGAGACAAGTAAGGCTGGCAGAGGTGGAGAGGCTCCTGTGATCCTAGCATTTGGTAGACTGAGGAAGGACAGGAGCCTGAACTACAGAGGGAGGGTTTGTCTCATACCACTGTTTTAAACAGTTTTGTGGGGGGTGGGTACATTGGCACACACCTGTCATCCCAGTACTCAGGAAGCTGAGGCAAGAGGCTCCTTGTGAGTTTGAGACCAGCCTGAGCTACAAAGGGAGCTCAAGGCCATCCTGAGCTGCGTAGCAAGACCCCATCTCAAAAAGAAAAAATTCCTGCACAGGAATCAGCACCTTGTGCTTGCCTGGAAGACTCTTGTGCCACTGAGTTATATTCCCAGTTGCTAAGTTTCATTAAAAGGAAAAGTTT
This sequence comes from Ctenomys sociabilis, assembly GCA_004027165.1. NCBI lineage: Eukaryota > Metazoa > Chordata > Mammalia > Rodentia > Ctenomyidae > Ctenomys > Ctenomys sociabilis. Next base: position 5,431 of record PVKA01041264.1, on the reverse strand, counting down.
AAGTGATCTGTTTTTTTTTCCTAACTCAGTCCTGATTTTCTCTGGAAGGCTGAAATAATATTCAGGAAGCACAATACCCTTGCTGCTGAAGAAGGATACACCCCTGGTCAGAGGTAGTAGCATACACCTGAGGAGGCTGAAGTGGGAGGATCCTTGTAAGTGTGAGGCCAGTCTGGACTACACAGTGAGATCTAGGCTCAAGATCCAAAACAAAACCCCCAAAAGTACAAAAAAAAAAGAAGAAAAGAAAAACCTAAAAAAAAAAAAACCTACAAAACCCTCAAAAGCATGAGGCCCCAGGAAATGTAAAAGCGTAGGCCTGTTGGCTCTGGCCTGAGTGCTGGGATTACAGTTGTGGGCTACGCCAAGCCAGTCTTAAAGCCCCCCACCCTCCTTTTTTTTTTTTTTTGGTGCTAGTGTCAGACATTGAACCAGTAGCCTTGTGCATGGTAGTGAAAGCTCTGTCATTAAGCTGTCTCCAGCCACGAGACTCAATACTTACACTTTTGTTAAAAAAACAGTACTGGTGCCTCAATCTAGCCATGCCTAATGCTGATTGAAGGAAGTCCCTCCTAGTCCTTATGTTGGTCGAAGAAATCTGTATTTGTAATCCCCAAAATATGTTATTGGAATCCCACCAAATTAATCCCAATCTACAACTCCCAGTGCAACCCACACGAAAATAAAGACACTAAAACATAATTATAATTATGGAGAGTCAAGAGGCCCTAAGTCCAGCCATGATGATGGCTTTCTGGAACAAAAGGGCCAACCCAGGGCCACACTAGGGGTTTTATTCAGTTGTAAGGAGGAGTGGAGGAGCCGGGGAGATGGCTCAGTGGAATAAACGCCTCTCTGACAAGTGTGTAGGGCCTGAGTTCAATTCCCGGTTCCCCTCTCCCAAAAAACTTAAGGATGAATGGCTGAGAATTGTGGGAAGTAGGTGAGTACAGTGAGCTGGGCTGGGGAGGAGGCCTGCATTTACCTCTTTCATATGCAGAGAGAAGGAGATAGGTCCGGGCTTCAGCTCTCCTGTGTAACCTTTCAAGCCCTGGACGTCATAGCCTCTATCTCCATCTCTAGGCCCGATCCCACCCGACAGCATGGGGCACTGGCTCTGCATTCTGTCTTGACCCAGCTCATGTTAAAGAGCACCAGGTGTGGGTTATCAGGGGAACGCGAGTGCCGTCCCCAAAGACTACCCCCAGCGCCTCGGCTAGACCAATATACATCACTTACAGCCAATTGAAGGGATAAGGAAAACTTCTAGCCAGCTCAGTACATGTTAGTACGTGGAAACAAGGTCAGGCTCAGCCAAATGGAGACGATTGCTCTTCTTTCTTTCTTTCTCTCTTTCTTTCTTTCTTTCTTTCTTTCTTTCTTTCTTTCTTTCTTTCTTTCTTTTTTTGGCAGAACTGGGGATTGAACTCAGGCCCTTGCGCTTGCCAGGGAAGCACTTTTTCTACAGAGCCATCTCCCTGGCCCGTTTTCTGTGGAGGACCACCTGAGCAGTTCTCAGGTGGTCCTCCACAGCAGATGACTTCAAATTTTGAGTTGCCCTGTACAATGACTTTCTCCATTACTTTTTCCACTTTCTGTTACTTTCAATTAATTGATCTATATCTATATAACTATATCAATATCTATACCTATATCTATATCTAATTAGTACAGTACATTGCAGATGATCTCGGGTTTCTTTTCTCCTTTTTCTTCTTTTTTTGTTTTTGCGGTACCAGGGATTGAACTCAGGGGCTTGTGCTTGCCAGGCAAGCACTTATTCTACTGAGCTATCTCCCCAACCCCCATGAGGGTTTTTTGGTTTTTTTTGTCTTTTTGAGACAGGGTCTCACTATGCAGAACAGGCTGGCCTTAAGCTCACTTTGTAGCTCAGGCTGGTCTGGAACTCAAAACAATCCTGCCTCAGCTTCCCAAGCGCTGGAATAACAGGCCCCACCATGCCCAGCTCCCCATGAGTTTTTTTTGTTTGTTTTTTGTCTTTTTGAGAGAGGGTCTCACTATGCAGTTCAGGCTGGCCTTAAACTCACTTCGTAGCTCAGGCTGGTCTCAAACTCACAACAATCCTCCTGCCTCAGCCTCCCGAGTGCTGGGATTACAGGCATTCCCCACAATTTTATTAAAACTGTTTTATTTTATTTTTCAAGTAAAGAAATGTTTGGGCGCCAGGGAGGTGGCTCAGTGGAATAAGTGGTTCCCTGGCAAGTGCAAGGGCCTGAGTTCAATCCCCGGTTCTACCAAAGATAAGAAAGAAAGAAAGAAAGAAAGAAAGAAAGAAAGAAAGAAAGAAAGAAAGAAAGAAAGAAAGGTTTAACAGATGGAAACTATTTATTGAATATTTGCCAGCAAATATTATTAAATACATTATCTTGCAGCATATCACTTTCAAGTTAAAATGTCAGAAACAGGGTCAGCAAGATAGCTCAGCCAACTAAGTGCCTGCTTAGGCAAGGGCAGGGATTAGGGTTTGATCCCCAGCACCACAGGCCCTGTCGGCCCTGCCCCTGGGCACGCTGAGCTAACCACTGACCCCGGCATGGTGGTACAGGCCTATAATCCTGGTACTGGACAGGCTGAAAACAGGAGGATCACTACACGTTCCAGGTGTGTAGTGAGACCCTGTACCAAATACATTAAGAAAAGAAAAGAACAGCTGGGCATGGTGGTGCATGCCTGTAATCCCAGCACTTGGGAGGCTGAGGCAGGAGGATTGTTGTGAGTTCAAGACCAGCCTGAGCTACAAAGTGAGTTTAAGGCCAGCCTGAACTGCATAGTGAGACCCTGTCTCAAAAAGACAAAAAAAAAAAAAAAAAAAAAGAACAAAAACACCCAGAGTATGTGACGGCATAGAGAGGCATAGAAACTGTGGAAGTGGTCTCAGCTTCACTCATCTCTTGCACTATCATCCTCATTCAAAAGCCAACCATAGTAGGAAAAGCAGCGCTAGAATGCAGAGGAGCCTTCATTCCCTGCAGCATTTCTTCTTTTTCTGTATGACAGAAAGATGGACACAGAGCACACAGCGGCCAGCCCCTGAGACAGAAACTTCACTTCCCAGCTCTTGGGCCCTCTTCAACCCCCGGATCAATCCGCTCAGGTGATGCCACCTTAAAACCATTTTAATTTTAAAAAAATTTTTTTCTTCAGACAAGGGTTTACTCTATAGAACAGGCTGAACTTAAACTTGCAGCAGTCCTCCTATCTCAGCCTCCTGAATACTGCAATTCACTAAGCATGAACCACCATGCTTAGTGAAAAAAAAACACATCCATACACAAAACTCCGTAGATACCCTTCAGTGGTATTCTTTGAAGTTTAAAACAAAGACACTTGTTGACCTTAGGAATCAGTGTCTCCAATACATTTAATTTTTTTTCCTTTTTACCATTTTGTTATGAATAATTCCAAATAGGTTATGAAGAAAAATCATTGAGTTTTCTTTTTTAATTTTTTTGGCAGAACTGGGGATTGAACTCAAGCCCTTACGGTTGCCAGGTACAAAAACTCTTAATGAAAATATGTTCATCAATAAACAATAAAAGAACCATTGTATGCTGGACAAAGACTCAGGTTAATACCAAAAGCAACATGCAATATAAAAAAAAGAGAACCATACAAAGGAAGACAGGGCTGGCCAAATAGCTCAGTGGATTATAGCATCTGCAAGCAGGCCCAGGGGCTGAGGGTTCCATTCCTGGGCCTACATGCCAGCCCCACCCCCAAGGCATGCTGAGATGGCAATTAAGACTGGCTATGGTGGTGCGTGCCTGTAATCCCAGCTCTTAGGAGACTGAAAACTGGCAGATCACTATGAGTCCAATCCAGTAGTGAGACCCTGAACACCCTGTAGACCCTTCCCTAAAATACAAAAAAAAGGAAGACATTCTTAACTTTTTTTTTTTTTTTTTTTTTTTTTTTTGGCAGAACTGGGAATTGAACTTGGGCCCTTGTGCTTGCCAGGGAAGCGCTTATTCTACTAAGCCATCTTCCCAGCCCCGAAAAACCTTGGCCAGTCATGATGGTGCAGGCCTGTAATCCCAGCATTTGGGAAGCTGAGACAGGAGGATCATTGCAAGTTCAAGACCACCCTGGGCTACAAAGTGAGCTCAAAGCTAGCCTGAGCTGCATAATGAGATATGTCGAAAAGACAAAAAGTAAATAAAAATAAAAATCTAAGCACTTGCCTGGCAAGTGCAGGGTCCTGAATCCAATTCCCAATACTGCAAAATCCCAGAATCAGCTATCAAATCCAAACCATGGCAAGTTTCACTGATGAAGGTCAGGAGTTGGCAATAGGGTCTGATTTGAATTGATTGTTTTCTTTTGCTTTTTTGAGGATCTTGCTATGTAGGCCAGACTGGCTTTGGACTCACAGCAATCCTCCTGCCTCAGCCTCTGAGCACAGCGATTGCAGGTGTGGGCCTCCGTGTCAGGCTTCCAGTTCCAGGGCAGTGCGCCCGTCTGCCATAGTGCCTTTTTTTTTTTTTTTTTTTTTTTTTTTGCGGAACCAGGGATTGAACTCAGGCCCTTGAGCTTGCCAGGAAAGCATTTATTCTACTGAGCCATCTTCCCCAGCCCCTCTAGTACCTTTCTTCAAGACTCCTGATCTCATCCAGACTGGAACAAACCTTCTAAAAACTTCTGAGCACAAGTGGGGTTAGTGGTTGTCCCCAGGATAAGGGAGAAAATGAGGTGCAGGGACATGGGAGGGAGACTTTCACATACTTCAATAAACCTTCTCACACAAGATGTCTCACTGGATATTTACACCTATATGGGAGAAAACCTTGCATATAATTAAATCCAGCCCCCTCCCCTTCCTTTCCTTACCTCTCTCTTCTGGGGAATTAACCCACGGCCTTCTTGCTGAGCTGCACCCCCAGCCCTGTTCTGTATTTATTTATTTTGTAGTACTGGGGATTGAACTCAGCACCTTGCGCTTGCCAGGCAAGCACTTATTCTGCTGAGCCATCTCCCCAGCCTCTGTATTTTTTATTTTGAGACAGGTTCTATCTAAGTAAGTTTCCCAAACTAGGCTTGAACTCGGCATTCTCCTGCCTCAGCCTCCCATGACTGTGTAACTCAGAGGAAGATGAGACTTTTACTTGTTTAAAGTCTAAAAGTCTACATTTACCAAACTGTGTTAGGCTGAGATACAATTCAGTGGCACAGGGCTGGTGAGTGGGAGGTTGTGAGTTTGATTCCTGGTTAAAAACATAAAACACCTTACTGAGACTAATAGAGATTCATGGGACCCTGTTGGCCAGCAGCACCCACCCACTGTGGTGCTGGAGTCTGCAGGTAGGGCGTCCTGGTGGATCCTACTGAGAAAGGGAAGGACAGGAGAGGCTCATGCCTGGATCGCTCAGGGCCCCGGAGTCACAGAACTTCCTCCAGAGGATGAAGGCACAGA
>PVKA01041263.1:0-18193 GCA_004027165.1 Ctenomys sociabilis | reverse complement strand
TATTTTAAATGCTATCCCCTTAGTGGGTATGATTTTCAATGTTTTGTCTTTTTCCATATACTGCCATTGCATTTCAGACTGTTTCTTTTGTGATGCAGATCTGTTTAGTTTGACATAATTCTGCTCATTTATTTTTTGCTTTTATAGCTCATAGTTTTGTTGCCATCACTTAATGCCAAGGTCACAAGGATTTTTTTTTTCTATATTTTCTTCTACTTGTTTTATTCCAGTTTGAGTTCATTTGTTGTGTCTGGCACAAATTGCCTTGCTTTGCATAAGGCATTCAGTTTTTGTAGTGCTGTTTATTGAAGAAAAGGATATCATTTCCCTTTGGGTTTCAACAGGGTTTTTATTTGTGTGTGTGAAGTATTTAATGTGTTTTACAGATATTATCATGTCATTTGCCAAATAAAATATTCTTATTTCTTACTTTTGGTTTAGCTGTTTATTTTTTTTTTAATTTCTCTTACCTAATTGCTCTGGCTTGAACTTTTACTATATATTTGAAATTGTTAGAAAGACATTATTTCATTCTTTGTGTCCTAGGGAAAGAGATTTGAGTTTTTTGCTGTTGAATCCAATGTTAGCTGTGGGACTTTTATTATACTCAGATTTTGTTGTGGTAAGTTTTTTCTCTATCTACTTTATGGTAAATTTCATGAAAGGATATTAAATTTTAGCAAAAATATTTAAAATCTACTGAGATGAGTATGTAATTTTTATTCTTTGTTCTGTTAATATAATGTATCATTTTCATTAATTTGTGTATGTTGAACCTTACATGCCAGAATAAATCCCACTTGGTCACTATTACCAAAATGTACAATGTGCTTTTCACTTAGTCTGCTAATATTTAGTTAAGAATTTTAATCTATATTCATCAAGGATTAAATTTTTCCATTGTTACAGTGATTTTTTTCCTACAAATCTGTAAATTTTTGCTTTATGTATTAAGTGTTTTAATATTGAGTGCATCCCTACTTAATTATGACATATTCCTGTTGAACTGAGCCTTTTATTATTATATAATAACTTTCTCTGTCTTTTTGAACAGTTTTTGGTCTGTCCTTTATTTGTCTAATGTAAACATAGAAATCACTACTCACTTTTGGTTATAGCTTTCATGGAATATCTTGTTACACTCTTTCATTTTTAACCCATATGTGTCTTTAAATGTAAAGTAAGCCTCTTATACAGAGCATAAGTTTGGGTCATTAAAAACATTCAGACATTCTATGGCTATTATTCTGAGAATTTAGTTCATTTATGTGTGTGTTGTTCAGCTATTCATTACAGAAGAGCTTGATAGCTACAGGTAACTGTTCCCTCTAAAGGGACAGATGTTAAAGATAATTTTAACTATTTCTGGACGTGTGTATGCTCAGAGCAGATTTAGACATAAGAGACTAGGTGGTACTCTTAGGAGCTAAGCACGAATTCAAAACAGTTTGGAAGAAGGTCTGTCAAGGCTCCAACATGCCCTGTCACAAACATCTACCTATAATAGTACTCCCATTTTGCCTGTGCCCCTTGGCCCATACTTAGCTATCAGTACTAGAGTGCCAGTTGGCAAATCTCTGAGAATAGTGGGCAGCCTAGCAACCATGCTTTGGAGAGAAAGCATGATGTGAGAGGCAATTCTCTGGACTGAGACCTATTTAAAAGTATTTGCTCTGATTTAAAACTCTTATTAAATTCATAAGGTTCCCTGGAAATGTTTTGTCTTACCAATGAAATGATCTGTGTTATAGAAATCAGTCTGTTCTGTGCTCTAAAAACCAGTGAGTATCATTCTTGAAAGAAAAGAGAAGTGAGAGGAGTTAATCTCCAGTTCTGCCCAAAGACTTAATGGCAGATAAACTTGGACTAAAACTTGTGCACTTGTTCTTTGAGAGTTTCAGAATTAAATCTAGAACAGTTTTTGAGTATGATCTAGAGATTAGTGAATGTCAGTTTCATTATGGAAGAATGAGGGGCAACTCCCATTCTGGGAACTTGGTTCTGAAATTCAGCAGCCACTGAGGAGAGAATTGTTTTGGAACAATTCTGTTCCAATACTGTTGAAAACTATTATTTCTCAGAGGTAGGGCAGTGGAGAAGTGATAGAAGAGTGACTCAAAGTATAGCAGAAGAAGTAGATCCTAAGCATGATTGATTCCAACTACATTGCAAAGCAGAAATTAAACCAATAAAAGACTTGAATGTTTGCTTTTAAGCCTTTGAAAAAAATGAGAGAAAGCAAGGCAACATTTGAATGACACTGTTTATGGATTACTTTCTAATAAATGACTTTGAATCAACAGGTTTTATAATTTCAGTCTAAAGAAGAGGTTTATCACCTTCAGGGATGTGTGAAGAGAGGTAATAGGCCAGAAGAAAACTCATCCCTAGGAGACAGAGATCTTCAGGATATTTTGGTTTCTGTATCTAGTCACCAAGGTAACTTTCCTCTGTAGCTGTGCTAGGCTGTATTAAATCCCACTCTGAAAATATATATCTCCAGTATCTGTAATACAGTTAAGAAACTCAGATTAAAGTCTGGACCCATTGTCTCTCATTAGAAACTAATGATTGCAGCATAACATTACATATTCCCAATCTGTTTATAGGTCCAAGTAGATGCTCTATAGACCTCAATTCAGGATCATATCAAAACATTCCTAGAACTAACTTGACCTTCTTTTGGTCACTAAGAGAAAAGGACAGGCGAACATAGATCTCCCCACCCTTCCAATGGCCAGTCTACTTTAGTAGTAGCCTGGGTAATAATAGATCCAGTTCCAGTTCCCAAAAGTATTGTTTCTTTGAAGTGGCTGCTCAACTGTGATGCGTAGCTGGTCACTATGATGTATATTGTAAAAACAAATTCCCAATTGACAAGTCTTAGTGCCTCTGAATTCCTGCTTGCTTATACCAGATAATCCCTAGAGCATCAGAAATCAGGGCCTGATATGCTGGGAATGATCCTGATCACTGCTCACTGATGTCAATAAACCTGCCTCCAAACCCTAGGTGTTGTTTTGTTGTTTCTGCTTGCCCTTACGGTTCCAAAGTCCCCACTTAATTCCTGTAGGGGATATTGCCCTTGAGGAGCATAAGGCTAGATACAGCCTTATGGAGGCTTTAATCTTGACTGCCCTAGAAACTCCATCCTTAGTACCTGACAGGGACATAGGGAAACCTCAGACTCAGTATCAGTAAGCAAATCTTTGATTAAGGTTTTCATGAAAACTTTGTCCTCACGTTTCAAAGCTTCAGGTTCAGGGATAGTAGGTGCTTTAAGAGCCAGAGCTATCTAATTTTACTATGGCTTAATTTACCCTTAAACACAAGTAAGGATTAGGTTTTAGTTCAAAGGATGTCTGAACATATGATAATTTTGACTATTTTTCATCTCTCTTACAATACAGTTCTAGTTGTTAAATAGCATCAAAATGAATATTTCCCTCTGCACTTCATCTTGGCTATGAAGGGTAGGGAAGCCATACATGAGTCCAGAAAAATAGCAAATAACCTTTTCAGCTTGTAAAGTCTGAACATTTTTGAGTGCTTAAGAATACATTCCACACCTGACTGGCAAGTGCAGGGTCCTGAGTTCAATCCCTAATACTGAAAAAAAGAAAAAAAAAATATTTCAAATGAGTAAGAGACTGTGATTTAAAGGTTTCATTTCTGAAATGCAAAAAGAATCAACATCCCTTTAATTTCTTTATCCTTGGGGTATTATTCAAGTTGTTTCCACTCCTGGGTGGGTGGATGCCATTTGTAGAGAACAAAAGATAAAATTTGACCTCCCTACCCACCCTGGTACTGATGTGTAATGGTATAACTTTTGGGAACTCGAATTTTATTCCAGCAGTTGTTTTATAAGTTATAAGTCACAACTGATCTAAGTTGTAACAGCCATGTTAAAAGAAGTAGCACTGCTTGGTATTGCACCCCAGTTTTCTAGTTTTGAGAAAGACTGAGGCAGAGAGCTCACAAGATGTCATCTTTTATCCCATTAAAGAGACCACCTTTAAGATAAAGTCAATAATTTATTTGAGTTCTTCTCTGATCTCTAGATCAAAGAAGTCTTTAAGATATTTGTGTTGAGCTGGGAAGATAACTCAGCAGTCTCGGCACCTGCCTGATAAGCGCAAGGATGCAGATTCAATTCCCAGTAACACATGCTGTGCCAGCCCTGGAAACCAGGGCACCATGCAGGTCATGGAGAGCAGATGTGGTGGCTCACGACTGTAATCTCAGTGCTGGTGAAGCTGAGGCAGAAGTATCACTGTGAGTCGAAGCTATAGTGAGATCCTGTACCAAACAAAGAAAATATTTTTAAAAGATGTTTGTGTTATCTATTTAATAAACTAGGCAACATTTCCCAGCAGCAAAATAAGACTGTGCAGCAGCATTTAAAGTGAAATCTAAAATTTCCATAACACTGATTAAATTTATGCTCACGATCTGCAACTGCAACTTACTAGTCAGTAAAGAAAACTCCATCAGTTTTACATGAACATTAAAGAAGAGAAAGGCTAACTAAAAAAAAAAAAAAAAAAAAAAACTCTTGTTCACACTCAGTTAGCATATCTGAAGCACAAATGTAAATTGCTTTCCCTGACAACTACTTTTTCCATGAAAAGCAAACAGCTATAAGTTACCTTAGTTCCTCTTCCTAGAGGGAAGAGAGATCTCTAATCAGAGAATTTTAAAATAGCCTGCAGTGAGTCAGAGAAAAGCTGGACTTTCTAACTTATTCATGGAAAGGAAAGTCCAGACCTACAGCTCAACTCTTACTAAAGGCATTAAGAAAAGAAAAACAGCATCAGTTCAGGTCACTCTGAGATGAAGGATGCCACATGATCATTGAAAGGGTTACCTTTTACCTCATTAAGAAGTGCAGGAGGGGATGATATATAAGTGGAGATTTTTGTGCTGGTTGCCTACTCAGGCTGTCAGGATTCAGCCTCTACTAAAGAGCCAGGACCCTGGCTGTAATTTTTCAGTTGTCTTCTCAGTTTTTATTCATCCATGCAACCAGAGATCATCGCCAGGAAGAAATCCAACTGCCTATCTGCTTAACCTTCAACTAGGCATTTGCTTCAGTGGGGATTCACCAGAAGGTGCTGGAGAACCTATCCTTTGCTTTTAAGAGTGTGGCAGCTGCTCTAAGAGCTGATAGAGTAAGCACTGTTTGTTAAAGTTCTAAAAGGGGTAGACAAAAGCCTGAGCTAAATTTAGACTAGAGTTCATTTAAAAAGATCATCTTATAGTATTTCTCATCAAGGTTCACTAGGGCCTGGTTGTACCCTACTTTACCTTAGCATTAGTGTCTGAGATAACAAACTACAATACTTAGATCAAATAAGGAATGCTAACAAGTTCAGCAACTAAGTCTAACTGCAACACGCACAAAACAGAAATAAAATGTCCCTTGAAAGAAGCATCATAACCTTTACATGTTCTCAACTTAAATTTTTTTGTTTATCTAAGTTAGTCATAATCCAGAATCTATGAAACAGAAGCAAACTCTCATCACCATCCATTTATTTCCGTGGAACCTCCGAATGAGGTAGGAACTATCAGATAGGGATGACATATAGATCTCCAAATAATATAATGGAAACATTATAACTTCTAACCCACTCGATGTCTGAAACTTTGAAATCACGTTCTGCAAAACTGGGAAATGTGTTCTAGGAACAATGGAGGTTCAGAGTAGTTTATTCAGAGAAAGACAGCTTCTGTCTAAAAGACACAGAGGGGACCTAGAAAGTTGGTTGTTCCCTTACTGAAGTACTTTAAACACAAGTTCATGTTTGTGTAAAGTCAGTTTTTCATTATATAATGAAATACTTGATTAATTGACTTATAAAGTGTAAAACTTGGTCATTGTTTTATAGGTTCCATTCCATGATTAATTGGACATATGGCCATCTGCCTATGGTGAACTAACACATCACGGGATCATGTGGAGCAAAACCACTTATATCACAAGTAAGATTTAAAAAAACATAAGTAAGAGACTATCCTCCCATGGTCTTCTTTGAGGACATGTCCCACACGATCTCAGGACACATGTCTCAATGTCCCACAGCCTCCTAATAGTACCACAAAAGGGTATGAAAACTGTAACACAGGGCCTTATGGCCAAATTAACATCTAAACTGTAGTCATGATGATATAATGACCACCATGCTGCATATACAAATGGACCAGTTGATGCCATTTCATTGTTTTGTCTTTTGTTGCTTTGCTCTCTTTATCTCTACCATCATCTTCTTTTTTTCATGTTATGGTTTTCATAGTGTATAAGTTTCAATTCTTTTTTTATCTTTTGTATATCTGCTATTATCATTTCCGGTATGTAAAAAATCTTGACTAATATTCACAAACATCATTAATAGTTGTAAATAAAAATTTATTTAAATCCATTAAGACAATCTCTCAGATTCTTAAAGGAAATTAATACTAAACCATGATTTAATGATTCATTATCTTCATATTTAATGATTTTGAAATTACAATATGTATTTTAATATGTACAGATAATATGTGAAGAAAAACTTGGGATATAATGACCACCATGCTGTGTATACAAATTCCTAGTATTCCTAATGGCCCAGTTAGTCAACAACAACTCTTTATTATGATGACTTAGCATTAAGTTAAAGAAATAGCTAAGTCTGAGAAGTTTGAAAACTTTATGGTGACATCTTTAGGTAAGATCAAGAAGACACTGACCTCAAGGGTTACAGAATGAGCATCGACAGCTTGCAAGGAAATTCTGTATAGGAAGAATGAAATCTGGAGTGTATGCTGTCTCTTAATGCTACTAATAGCACAGGGAGACTAAGAAGAAATGGTACATAAACAGCACATTCTGAATATCAAGTTTTGTGAAGAATATCTTTACCATTTTCCTTATATATTTCCTTTGTGGAGCACTCATGTGGTTGATGTCAATTAACAATTTCTAAAACTATATTTATGAGAGTTGTTTCAGTAAATATACATATATATATATATTGTATATATATGTGTGTGTGTGTGTATAGCAAACTCTCATCACCATCCATTTATTTCAGTGGAACCTCCGAATGAGGTAGGAACTATCAGATAGGGATGACATATAGATCTCCAAATAATATAATGGAAATATTATAACTTCTAACCCACTAGATGTCTGAAACTTTGAAATCACGTTCTGTAAAACTGAGAAACATACAACTCATATATATATATATATATATATATATATATATGAGTTGTATGTTTCTATAGAGTATGCCAAAAATGTATACATCAGGCAAAGAAGAACTTGCATAAATATTTTACCAAATTTATTGCAAACAACTTATGGAGATACCACATGATTAATACAGGTTACATTTGGCCTCTGTAATTATAGGAGGTACTCCAAGCAGTGGCCATTAGATTCCAGACATTTGCTAATGGTTAACTGCTGAAGTATGTACACACTTTTCTGAAAGACTGTAATTGTTCATTGTAATATGCACTGTATTTATTACTATTCACATATTTATAATGTAGGGACAGAATAAAGAGTGGTCCCCTTCCAGACTATCACAAAGGATCATGGCTATTATCCCTATAACAAAAGTCCTATTAGCAAGAAAAAAATGTAACACACTTAATTGGTCATAACTTTGCCTGATATGAAAGCCTTCAAAATAAAGATCCAAAGATGCACTCTTATACATAGGCATAATGAAACAGCAACAGTGTGAAAAAATATGATTGCACAAAAAGGTAGAAGCTGAAAGTGAGAGTCAGCAGGAAACCTTAGGAGGCCTGTGTGTCTAATTCTTCTTGGGCTCTGTATATAGCCTTCTTTCTGATTATGGGACAGCATATTTTATTATGGTGGGAGGTCTCATTGCATACATGATGGGTCAGAGTTTCATTATCAGCAGTTCTTACCCCAGAAGATGGGGGCAAGTTATGAATAGTATTTCTAGGATTTTATGGCTGACTTTGGGAAAAAGGAATTTCAGTTTCTATTATCCAAATTGGAAAAGCTGAATTCTAGTCTCAATTGCTTGCATCTGTGAAGAATAAGCGAGGAGATACAGAAGAGCAAGAAAAGATCAGAAAGAAATTTAACTTCTAAGACTGCTTTAATGTCTTCATAATTGATAGATTACAATAATTAATGTATAAATCTTTAAAACACCAAATAATTACTTGTGATGAGCTAATCACTTAACAAACTGCATCAGCAAATACTCCCTCACCTTTTTTTTTTTTTTCTTTCAGTGCTGATAATCAAACTCACAGCCTTGCAGTTACCAGGTAGGTGCTGTGCTACTGAGCTATATGCCCTGCCAAACATCCCTATTTTATTATAATCTTTATATGTTTTCTCATTAAAAATGTAATTTTTTTTTTAAATTTTAGGGAAGGGTCTACAGGGTGTTCAGGGTCTCACTACTATATTGGACTTGTAGTGATTCTCCTGTTTACAGCCTCCCTTAGCTGGGATTGCAGGCATGCACCACCACACCCAGTTTCAATCAGCACCTCAGTGCGTCCCAGGAATGGGGCCAGCATGGTAGGCTCAGGGATTGAACTCATGGCCCCAGCACCTGCTTGCAGGCTCTTTAATACACTGAGCTATTTGGCCGGCTCTATAAAAATGGAAAAATTTTATTCAATGTAAAATGAGCATTTACAACTAGTTCACATATCTTGATTAGTCCCCATTAACTATCTTCCAAGTTTGAAGTTTGCTTTGGAAAAATATTTCAGTTCTGAGTATGTGAGGCTCAGATTGGTGATTTTTTTGTCTCCTGTTTCTACCTTTATTGTAAGAAACCATATGTATAGCAATGGTGCATTTGGCACTATATTAACAAACTGTGACTGTAAGATAATTGTATGTATAAAATATATTGTATTTATCCTTTTCCTGTCAGTCAAACAAAATACCTGGCATCTAACACCTGAAACTTAAAGGAAGAGAAATTTGTTTTGGCTCATGGATTTACGGGGTTCTGTCTATGGTCGGCTGACTTTAATGCAAAGTGGCATAGTGGAAGATCATGGTAGGTGCAAACTGTTCGATTGTGGCAGCCAAGAAATAGAGGAACAACCAGGGACAATAGCACACCACTGCTGACCACATCCCTGAGACCCACAGCTTCTGACCAGGCTTCATTTCTGAAGAACTTTGTCTATGAATTTATCAATGTTTCAGTCCTTTTCTATAATACAGTAACTTTCCCAAAGTGCTGCCTTTGAAAGTTTTGGATTCTTGGGGGACATTTTAGTTGTAAATGATAACATATATCTAGAAAAAGCCAGTTTCTGTTTTCTGAACATGATCATTTACATTACGATTTTCTGTGACCTTGCCCATATCTGAGCTTAAGATTCTGAGCTGGTACATACACTTGAAAATGTCACATGCTTCATTAGTTAGACAATTCTTTGAAAAGGGATTGATAATTAAGTAACTCTCTGTTAGAAGGTGCTGTGAAATATATTTATATCCTATAGAATATAGGATATCCTATATTTCTATCCTATATAATAGGATGCAGAAAGAGGTTAGAGATAATGAACTGGTCAGAAAAATACATGTACTCTAAACTCATAACACACATGTTGTTTACAGCTTATTCATGAGGATAAGAAAAAGACAAGCTATATTTAGGTATAAAATCCAGGGTCAATCTGTGTAAGTAAAAAAAAAGATGGATTTCATTATTTTCAACTTACCCTCTAGCTTTCCTTTTTTGTTCCCAGGAGCAAATGTTATACTTGAATAATAAAAGTTACAAACATGAAGAAGCACTCATTTTCTATGTTATTAGCAAATAATCTGAAAAGCAATTACAAAATAGATCTGACTTCAGTGATTCTTATAACCAGATTCATGTCACAGTTACCTGTGAAGGTATAATATATATTTTTAAATCCAGGCCTCACTTTCTTTCTTTCTTTTTTTTTTTTTTTTTTTTTTTTTTTTTTTTGGTGGAACTGAGGATTGAATTCAGGCCCTTGCACTTGCCAGGGAAGTGCTTATTCTACTGAGTCATCTCCCCGGCCCCTCAGTTTGTTTGATTTACTTATTTATTTATCTAATTAAACTTCATTTTAATAGGTCTCAAAATTCTGTGACAGACTTTTAGTCAAGTTGTTTCCATTAAAATTCATTGATTTTTAAAACTAATAGCTTAAAAATTGCCACACACATGCATACACACAAATGGTCCGCAAAACATTCTCCTTTCCTTCTTAAAGTTTTATGATGCATTATTATCGTTAACCAGACTTTCACTATTAGACTTAAATGGCCAATTTGGAGAAACAGTTCTGAGACCAATCTTCTGGCAGGTGTAAAGAATAATATCATTTATTCTGAGCTTTCTGGGCAGACTTGGTGACCTTGACAGCTCCAGCAGGCTTCTCGTCCACAATTTTGATGACACTCATAGCAACTGCCTGTCTCATATTGAAAACAGTGAAATGACCCAGAGGTGGGAGGTCAGAGAAGTTCTCAACCCACATGGGTTTGCCTGGAACCATGTCAACAATGGCAGCATCACCAGATTTCAAATACTTGGGCTGATCTTCCAGATGCTTACCAGACCGTGATCAATCTTTTCTTTCAGCTCAGGAAACTTGCAAGTAATGTGAGCTGTATGACAATCGAGTACAGGTGCATAGCCAGAACTGACCTGGCCAGGATGGCTCAGGATAATCACATGAACAGTGAAACCAGCTGCTTCCATTGGTGGTTAATCTTTGCTATCACTGGCCACATTGCCATGCTGGGCATCTTTAACAGATATTTTCTTGACGTTGAAACCCACATTTCCTTGAGAAGAGATTTTCTCAAAGTTTCATGGTGTATTTCAACAGACTTGACTTTAGTTGTGATGTTAACTGGAGCAAAGGTGACCACCACACCAGGTTTGAGAATACCAGTCTCCACTCAGCCCACACGGGCAGTACCAATATCAACAGTTTTGTAGATATCCTGGAGGGACAGTCACAAAGGCATGTCAGTTGGGTGAATGAGTAGAAGGATGCAAACCAAAGTTTCAAGTAGTGTGGTTCCATTGGCATTGCCATCTTTATGAGTGACCTCCCATTTTTTGAATGAAGGTATATTAGCACTTGGCTCCAGCATTGTTGTCACCATTCCAACCAGAAATTGGCACAAAAGCTCAGTGGTCAGGGTTGAAGCTGATTTTCTTAATGTAGGCACCGACTCCCTTAACAATTCCCTCCTATCTCTTCTGACTGTAGGGTGGCTCCTTGGAATCCATTTTGTTAACACCAACAATAAGTTATTTCATACCCAGTGTGTAAGCCAGAAGGGCATGCTCACAGGTCTGCCTGTTCTTAGAGACACCAGCTTCGAATTCACCAACACCAGCAGCAACAATCAGTAGAGCACAGTCAGTCTGACATATGCCTATATCATGTTTTTGATGAAATCTCTGTGACCAGGGGCATCAATGATGGTCACATAATACTTTCTGGTCTCAAATTTCCACAGTGAGATGTCAGTGGTGATACCATGCTCATGCTCAGCTTTCAGCTTGTTCAGGACTCAGGCATACCCTTCCTCATCTCAGTAACCTCCTTCTCAAATTTTTCAATGGTTCTTTTGTTGAGCCTCTGCATTTGTGGATCAGATGGCTGGTGGTGGTGGACTCACCAGAGTCCATGTGTGCAATGATGATGATATTAGTGTGAATCTTTTCCTTTCCCATGTTGGCTTTGATTTAGTGATGGTTTTCACTACAGCTGTGCTTTCACGGCAAACCCATTGCAAAAAAGTCAGCTTTACTTTCAAAGAAGGTTACAATGTTAGATAAGGGTTTGAGAATTCTTATTTTATGATTTATTTTTAGGAGTGCAAATGTTTAAACCTAGGGCATTGTGCATGTGGGCCAAGCCTACCTACACCTGCAGCCCAGGACACAAGAATTTTCCAACAGGTGACTCTGTTGTTTCCTTCTGGTTGAATCACTGATTTCAGATTGACTGGAGCATTTCAAGTTCTATTGGCAGCTGTCTGTAAGTACAGGGAGCTTTCCCTGCAGATTTCTTATTGAAGACTTTGTCCTCTAGAGTTTTTGGAATCTGTCTCAGATCTTTCTTCCAGAATGAGAAGTTTCTTCTTCAGTCCCATTTTTAAGTTCTTCCATGGACCTGCACCTGGAGTCTCAGGAACCACCATGACTTTTTATTTATTTATTTACTTTTTTGCCCTGAGCTGTGTGGGACCAGGAATCTTTACTTGAGACTTCTTTCCTGGGTTATGTTTCTGCACAATAATATTTTCTTTCACTGTAGTCTCATCTTCTGATACCAGCTATGAAATTTCATGGTCAGATTCATTTGTTAACTTGGATTTTTCTTTCCCATTCCTCTTCTTTTGGGGCCCATAGCTCTTTCTGGGCACCACTGATTTTAGGTGCCATGCCACCTGTAGCTAGGACTGACCCAGATTTTAGATCTTTGTTTAACTTTTTGTTTCATTTCCTCGACTTTTGTTTTTCATGATATTTTTCCTTTTTTCTCTTTTGTTATTCTCTTTTTTCCTTCAGTCTATGGATGGATATTTTGTTGGTTTCAGTCAAATGAGAGATAAAGGAGGAAAATATAGGAGGGAAACTTACTTCTCAGTTTTACTCTTTCCTACTTCTTGGTTATTTTTCTGAATGAGTTTCCGCTGCAGCAATGATGCAGTCATGTAGTTGTTGGCATTCCGGTATGACCAGTGCATATAGAAATGGAGGACCTACTTTTAGAGATATTGAAGGCAGTCCCACTAGGGAGCTGTTGATTTCTTCTGATAAATTCTTGGCCGGAAAGTTTACAGATAGGGGAACTTTCTTCCTTTGATAGAAATGCTTCTACATATGAGGATAAAGGCTGCCTAATTCAGTCATCAGTAAGGAAGGAGTCAAAAGTACTCAGGAGGTGGGACTTGGTGTCATAAGCTTTATTTTCCATTTGTAAAGTTTGGAAAGGGATAACATGACATGTTTTAATTCCGTTCTTGTGCAAAAGCTTTTGTTAGAAACCTTCTGTCTTTTCAGTTGACTAGAGTTCATCCTCCGTAAACAAGCAGAGCTCTAACAAATCAGACTGAAGACTGTGAAGCTAGGACAATCTGACCCCCAATTCCTTTTTTTGGAACTCTCCATAATTCCATTATTAAAAATAATTTTCCAGTCTTAATCAAAATCAATTCATTTTGTTCTTCCTAGACTTGGAATGTGTTAATGAAACTTCCTCTGCCTTTCTAGTCTGCACTTCATCTAGCTGTGCCAGTGAGGTCAGCTCTGCTGCCCCTGAGGTCCCCAAGCCAAAGGCAGAACAGATTTCTTGTGCTCCACCTACCATTTGATATAAAATTTAACTCCCTTGCATGTTCATGTAATTTAACTTCTACATGTCTTGCTGTTTTCTTTCTTTCTTTCTTTCTTTCTTTTTTCTCTTTCTTTCTTTCCTTCCTATTTGCAATAGTTATTTTATTTTATTGCTTGAATTTTATTTTATCTTAAAGAGTAAAAAGAAAAACAAAAGCAAATAGTAAAAATGCACATGATACATATTTTCAAAACAAAAATAGCAAATTAGAAATGGTTTTTAAATTACATTTTTAATCATCAAATCTGTTGCTTAGGTAACAGATATAGGTTTGCAAGATTGGACAAATAATTGCACATTAACACTTGCCTTCAATAATCCTTATGTTTTTCTTGAGCTTTTTACTTTATTATTTTTAAATTAATTTTAAAGTGTATAGTCTTTTTGTTCATTATAATTGATAAGACATGAGAAACAGCACACATTTAGAAGAACAAGATGAGAGATCAACTGTAGTTTTTATACTTCTGTCTTTGATGTAGTTGCTCAGATTGCAGATATTATCATATAGTTACTCAAAATGAAAATTTTATGTTTTATTTATTATGTACTTGGTACAGGGACTCATTATCTCACTCAGACTTGTGATCCTCCTGTTTTCAGCGTCTCTGGTGCCGGGATTACAGCAGTGCTTCACCATGCCCAGACACAGGGCCAGCTCAGCACACATGAGAGTAAGGCTGGCATGGCATGTGGTACCAGGGATGGAATCCTGGTCCTGACACTTGCCTAAGCAGGTGCTTAGTCTTCTGAGTTCTTGTGGTGACTTTCAAAGTGAAAATTTTTAATATTAACTGCTATTTTCAAAAAACTACTAATACAATCATCTCAGATATCCTATACATACACTTGCATGATTTTCTCCTTCCTTTTTTGCCTTTCTTTTTTTCCCCTCATCTTCACTGTTTATTCCTTATATTATTTCTTTCAATTTTACTATATCTATTACACCTTTCAGGTTTTATTTATACTTTCAAGTCCTTAGACTGTGGAGACCATGAGATATTTACACATGTGGATGTGATTTAATTCACTTATAAGTTAATCTCTACTTGCATCCATTTACTTATAAAGGTCTCAAGTTTGTCTTTCTTTCTCTGAATAATACTCCATTATTTAAAAATAGCACGTATTTTTATAATTTCCTCAGGCATAAGCATTTATTTTCCAAGATTTGGTTATGAGAAATTGTGCTGCTATAAACATGGGCACACATATATCACTGTGATATGATGTTTTCATTTCTTTTGGAAATATTCCCAGGAGGGGAATAGCTAGGTTGATTGTGAATTTCAATATTGTTTGTTTTCTTTTTTATTTGAGGAGTTTCCCACTGATTTACATATTGGTTGTATAAGTCTACATTCCCACCAACATTAGAGACGGGGTTTCTTCTTTCCCTAAGCCTTTCCTGCATTTGTTATTAGTTGATTTGTTTATGACAGCCATTCTTTCTAGGGTGAGATGGTTTCTCAATGTGTTGTTTTACTTTTCATTTCTTGAATGCCTAGTGACATGGAACATTTTCTCATGTTTTTAGTTTTTCCTCTGAGAAGTGTGTATTCACCTCACATGTCCATGATTGAGTCTTTACATTTGGGGCTGTTTTTTTTTTTAAGATTTTGTCTGAGTTGGTTAAGATTTTTTTTCAAATTGGTGGGTTGTCTTTTCACTCTTGATGATTTCTTTTGACATGCAGAAACTTTTCAATAAGATGAGATTCCAGCTGTTGATTCTTTGAAGAATTTCCTGTGATGATTTCTCTCTCAGTGTGTTCATTCTTTGTGTACAAACATGTTACTGATTTTGGTGTGTTGACTTTGTATCCTGCTAACATTGCTGAATTTGGTAGTTAAATCTACAAGACCCTTGGTGGAGTTTTTGGGATCCTCTACACAGAGGATTGTGTCATCTGAAAATAATGATAATTTCACGTCTTCTTTTTCAATCTTTTCCTTTTATTTCTTTCTCTTGTTTAGTTGCTCTGGGTAATGTTTCCAGTACTATATGAATAGGAGTGGAGACAGTGGACATCCTTGTTTTGTTCCTGATTTTAAAGTGCAGACCTTCAACTTTTTCTCATTTAGCATGATGCTGGCTGTTGGTTTCTCCTTTGTGACTTTTATCAGATTAAGATATTTCAATTTTCTATAGTTTTTTTTTTTAAATCATGAATGAGTGTTGGAATTTGTCAAAAGTATCTTCTGCATTTCTATTGAGATGATTATATGGTTTCTGTTCTTAGTTCTACTGATGTGGTGTATTACATTCATGGATTTTCATGTGTTGAACAACCTCTGCATTCCTGGAATGAGTTCTATGTGGTCATGATGTATGATCTTCTTGATAACTTGAAACATTCTGTTTGCTAGTATTTCACTGAGGATTTTTGTGTCTATATTCATTATAGAAATTGGCCTGTAGTTCTCTTTATTAATTGGATCTTTCTCTGATTTTGGAATCAAAATAATACTTGCTTTCAGGAATGAGTTTGCAGAATTGCTTATCTTTCAATTCTTTGAAAAGTTTGAGAAAAGTTGACATTAAATGTTCTCTAAACTTCTTGTAGAAATTCTGCTGTGAATCCATTGGGACCTGGGCTTTTCTTTGTTAGTAGGTTTTTTTTAATTACATTTTCAATTTTTTTTTGTATCTACTGTATTTTTATTTTTATTTTTTTCATTTATTTTTATTTTATTAAAATACAAATGTCAATCAGACAGTTTCAAGACACCTTGACCATACAGATTCGATGAATTAATACATTGCAAACTGTTTTCATAACATTTTGGTATTGTACAAGGTGCATACATGATATTATATTTACAGATATAATTTTAGCAGATATCTCTTATCAGTGAATTAAGAGTGTAGTTGCTTACAAAACTTATTTTTTACACCTGAATTATATCAAAAATTCAATAATTATTTACCTAGTGGATTTCAAAGTTTGTGGGTTGTCTTTTCACTCTGTTGACAATTTGTTTTGACATGCAGAAGCTCTTTAGAAGAGTTGATCCCTTTTGTTGATTCTTTCAAGAGCTTCCCGTGTGAATACATGTTTGTTCATGAACTCTTTACCTACCCCTATGTCTTCAAGAATTTCTCCTACTTTCTCTTCCAGGAGATTGAGTGTTTCTGTTTTAACGTTTAGATCTTTAAACCATTTTGACTTTAACTTAGTGCATGGTGAAAAAGCAGAGCAAACAAAATCCAGAGCGCAAAGACGGGAAGAAATCATAAAGATAAGAGCAGAAATTAACTCAATTGAGATGAAAAAAAAACAATTCAAAGAATCCACAAATCAAAAAGTTGGTTCTTTGAAAAACTAAATAAAGTTGCTAAGCCTCTTGCCAACCTCATCAAAAAGAGGCAAAAGAAAATTCAAGTACAAGCGATAAGGAATGAAAAGGGTGAAATCACAACAGACCCAGTGGAAATTCAGAAGATTATCAATAGTTACTTCGAGAATCTTTACGCTCACAGAATAGAAGACACAGAAGAAATGGACAGATTCCTCGAAAGGTACAAATTACCAAAACTGAATCAAGAAGATATTACAACTCTCAATAAGCCGATAACAGCCAACGAAATACGAAACATAATAAAAAGCCTACCCACAAAGAAAAGTCCAGGGCCTGAAGGATTCACAGCTGAATTCTACAAGAAATTTATAGAAGATATAATCCCCACACTCCACAAACTCTTCCACGAAGTTGAAAAGGAAGAAGTCCTCCCAAAATCATTTCTGGAGGCAAGTATACTACTCATTCCAAAACCAGGGAAAGACACAACCAAAAAGGAGAACTACAGGCCAGTCTCCCTCATGAACATAGATGCAAAAATACTCAACAAAATCCTGGCAAATAGAATACAGCAAATCATCCAGAAGATCATACACCATGACCAGGTAGGATTCATCCCAGGGATGCAAGGATGGTTCAATATTCGGAAATCTATAAATGTAATACACTATATTAATAGACTGAAATCTAAAAACCACATGATCCTCTCAATTGATGCAGAGAAAGCCTTTGACAAAGTCCAACACTCATTCATGTTCAAGGTCCTACAGAAAATTGGAATAGATGGAATCTATCTTAGCTTGATAAAAGCCATCTATGACAACCCAAAAACTCATATAATCCTAAATGGGGAAAAACTGAAATCTTTTACTCTTAAATCAGGTACAAGACAAGGATGTCCTCTATCACCCCTCCTATTCAATATAGTCTTGGAATCCTTAGCAACAGCCATTAGAAAAGAGGTAGAAATAAAGGGAATAAGAATAGGAAAAGAAGAAGTGAAATTATCACTATTTGCAGAGGACATGATACTTTACTTGGAAGACCCCAAAAATTCCATCAAGAAAATACTAGAACTGATAGGGAAATTCAGTAGCATAGCAGGATACAAAATCAATACGCAGAAGTCAATAGCATTCCTCTATACAGATAACAAACACACTGAAAGGGAAACTGTAGAAACAATACCTTTCACAATAGCACTGCAGAAAATGAAATACCTTGGGATTCACTTAACCAAGGAAGTCAAAGATCTTTTCACGGAAAATTACAGCACCCCAAGAAAAGAGATTATAGAGGATTTCAGAAAATGGAAAGATATTCCATGCTCCTGGATAGGAAGAACCAACATCGTGAAGATGGCCATACTCCCAAAATTGCTGTACAGATTTAATGCAATCCCTATCAAACTGCCACCAACATACCTCCCAGATATAGAGAAATCAATCCTAAAATTTATTTGGAACCACAAACGACCT
>PVKA01041262.1:0-18194 GCA_004027165.1 Ctenomys sociabilis | reverse complement strand
AAAAAAAAAAAAAAAAAAAAAAAAAAAAGAATGAAGAAATTCAACTAAAGGGGATAGTCACAGTAATTCAAAAAGATAGTTTCATACTAAAGTTATCTAAAGCAAGTGTTTAGAAGATCTAAGTCACAAACACATTCTGAACCAAGACGGCTTCTATCACAGCTTCCCTTTCACAGAAACAAGTTGCAGACCTTGAGGATTCTCCACAAATCCTTTTCTCTTATCTGAAATAGGTCTTCTTTTGCTCCATGTCTTCATGCAACAGACATATAAGGAAGCAAACTGCATCCTTCCATGCTACAGACCAAGCAGCATTTCCATGGTGCCAGTAACCTGATATCACACTCTAATGACAGCAGAAGGTGTTTCATAAGCTTTCATGATTCTTTGTTCTTTCAGGAGAAATTTTTATAGCCCACAACAACATAAACAAGGTATGTAGAAATCTTTGTTTTAGATGCCTTAGTCAGGTATAAAGTTACCTGGCCATGCTGAAAAGCATTTCAGACCTATTTACTAACTCATTTGTAAAAAATAATACTCTGAAAGGTATACTAATCTTAATAGTACCCAGATGTTTTAACATTTTACATGTCTACAACTTTAGATCCCTATCAGCATTTTAGCACATATTTTAAAATGTCCTAAGAACTTTATCATTTTAAAAACAGTAACATTACTAATATTATGCAGAAAACACAAACCAAAACAAAAAAAGCAAAATTAAAATAACTTTAATAACTACCAAAAATGAAGTCAGTAGTACATCCTTTGTAGTAACAGAAATATACAGTACTTGTCTGATTGTGGAAAGCAGGTTAAAGATGAAGGCTTGGACAGTTGTGTCCTGAAACTAGCAGACTGCAGGTTTTATAAATACATACAGAAATAATTAAAATATAAGGGGTTTAGGGGGATTAATCTTCTTTAAATAATCTTGCCACAAAGCCTGTAAAGACACTGCTGGCAGTAGGCCCATGTCAGACCAGCTGTCGGATATCAGAGAGAGAAGAGATTAACTACTACCACTGCATAACCTCTTGCATGCAGTCTTCTCTAAACTCCATCTTTAGTACTCATTGTATCAGAGGGAAAGTTTAGTTTAAAAATACCTGGTACAATATAGAAGATTTGACTTGATTTACCTGATGCCACTCATTTAAGCCAAGGCAACTTCAAAGTCACCTTTAATTACTTTCAAACTGAATTTTAAGTAATGAAGACAGTACCTTTAATTCTAAAGGACACATAAAAATCTTTAATACAAATTTATTTTGCTTCAAAGCAGCAACAAATTTAACACATATTTAAAAAAGTCAATAGTGCCAATGAATAAAATAATAATATTTATAGTGTAAAGAATATTTTCAGTGAGGTAGTTTTTTTTTCTGGGGGGGCATACCTATACCATTAAAAATAGCTTTGAAGATCATATAAAATCAACACATGTAAAACTTCTTAAAGTACATAGTCATGCAAATATAAAATGTTCATATTGCTTTATGAAAAGTATTTGTTAGGATAGGATTTACTTGAACTGATGGGAAAATCAGATGCATGAAACAGAAAACTATGATAACTCACTACAAAGTATTTAAATAATTCAAGAACAGGTGTGGTTATCATCACATGTATTCTTCAACCAGAAGAAAATAAAATTGGCCACTGGAATGACTTCTTTTAGTGGGGGTCTCTCAAAATCCTAAGCCTTTATTCTAGTTTTGCTGCAATGACCTGGATACATCAGTAAATTTCTCTCTGATACAATTTCTTCTTGTCAAATAAATGAATTTTTTGTTTCCTATTTATTTCACAAGTGCATTACAAGGGCAGCTGAATACATAACATATTTAATCCTGTAGCTCTAGAGCAAAAGTAGACCACCACAAGTTCTAAGTATTTCAAAATAAATAGTGCTGGCATAAGGAATAATTAGAGAATGTTCTGGGTAACACAATTACTGTATTTCCTACTACATAAATTACCATTTTTTCAAGGAATTAGAATATCAACAATCTTTTAAAAATTTTAGTAGGTAAGAAGGTACTTTGGGTATATACATGGTTATGGGCAGAAGCTCTTCTTTAAAAGAATTTTTATGATATGAGGATATTATAAACAACAGCTTTAATCTACTACAATGCAACTAGTCATGGAACACACATTTGGTTTCTCAAAATAACAAGGACCCATCATCTTTTTTTTCCTGCTTCTTCTCTAAAATAAAAATTTATTCTCATGTTGTTTTCCTTCTTCAGACCGGGTTTTATTACTGAAAGAGTCAAATGTTGAATAAATGCCTGTCCACTCAAGATTATATCAACATCCATCAGCATATTTTTCACCCATCAGGGTACATTCAGCTGCTAGTGAATTTTATACTAAATGATTTGATTCAAACTTTGAACTAGTGTTCCAGAAGTGAGTACCTCTTTTTACATATTCTTCAAGCCTATAGCTCCCCAATTGTGGGGTTCACATCAGCAGTGTCAGTTTCACCTGGGAATTTGTTAAATGGAAATTCTCAGATCCCACCCAAGACTACTGAATCACAAACTCTAGGGAGTGAGCTCAACAATTTGTTTTAACAAGCACTAGCTGATTCTAACTTAAGCTAACATTTGAGAGCCATTACCCTATGCCAATATATTCTCTGTAAATAAGTACCATCTTTTGGCCAAACAGAAGTAAATATCAACCCCAGGGAAGTAATACTAACCCCAGTGACAAAAAGTTTATTAGAATATTGTTTTAAGTAATTTATTCTATTCCTTAATTTTTAAATTTAACCATCCTGTACTAGACAGGATTTCTTTTCAAATGAAAGACTGCCTACCAGAGAACCCATTGTAGTTGGGTATACTATTTTTATAGTTGTATAACATAAACTGACATTTATTGGAGCTTCACATAAGACTTTTCCATCAATGGATGTGTTGGAAGAGCAATAACCAAGTATCCTGTGTTGGGCAAATACCTATACATCAGGACACTTTTCAAAGCCATCAGGCAAAGGGGGTCAGTTGAATTTTTTTTTTTTTTACTGCACAGCTAATGCTTTAAGAGTGTCTTGATGGAATCAAGGAAATTGGATTGTTCCCCCATTTGCTGGGCTAAAACAAGCCTTTTTTATTTATCCCATTAGAGGAACACAAGAGAACCCTTTTAAATGTCACTAAAAATTTCCCTGCATTGCAAAACCCAGTCAAAAGGGTTTTAATTTTCTCTGAGAACTCTTAAGTAATGCAGTATGTCAAGGTTTAATAAATTGTAGGTGGGGATAGTTTTCATTAGAAACAAGTTCTCCATTTTTAAAACAGGTGCTTAGACATGCAAAGAATTCTATCAAGAGGGGGTCTGGCCATTCCCTATAACAGCAGAGAACTCAATTACAGTTCAAATATAAGTGAACAATAACAGAATCCATAAAATATTGAAAAACATTTTGACACTTTTTAAAAAGAAAATGTTTTCTAATATATTAAAGTAATGGTTAGTCTTTTTATAAGTGTTATTTCTATGTTGAACTTTTTGAACAATTTGTTCGAAATTTGGTTTTGAACAAAGACAGCCCCAAAAGGAGAGCATGTGGTTTAGGCCCTCAACAGCCTTTTAACAAAAAGAAACTCTAGATAACAAAAATAGATACTATGTATTCCCAAACCACGCATCATACAATGATTACTACTATTTATAATGGGGTAAAAGTCCACATTTTACAACTTTCACAATATTATGCAACATTAATTAAGAAAATAGGTTAATTATTTATGGGGATTACATCTATCCTTAGAAATATAATAATATAGTAGCCTATATTTATCTCATCATTTATTTTGCTTTATTTGATGATAGTTATAACCATTAAGCATTCTCAGATTTTTTTGCTGATTCCTCCCCCTTCAATAAAATATTAAAAAGTATTTTCAGCTATAAAACATACATCATAAAGGGAATACCAGAATGAAGGACTTTTTAAAAAATGGCACTCTACTTAGTAATACACAAGGAGCTATCATTTCTACAGAAATATTTTAAAGCATACTTACATGAGAGACACACCCCTATTCTATTCTATTCTATTCTATTCTATTCTATTCTATTCTATTCTATTCTATTCTATTCTATTCTATTCTATTCTATTCTATTCTATTCTATTCTATTCTATTCTATTCTATTCTATTCTATTCTATTCTATTCTATTCTATTCTCTCTCTCTTTTTGGCAGAACTGGGGATTGAACTCAAGACCTTCTGCTTGCCAGGAAATCTTTTATTCTACTAAGCCATCTCCCTGGCCTCCATACTCCATTCTCTAGCTTAAAAAAAGAGTAGAAAGGAAATCATGCCAAAGACAAGAGATAATATACCAACTTTTACGAAATGAAATAATAAATTATATCAACTTTTTTCAATATCTACTTTTCATACATACTTTTGTATTAGTGCTAAATGGTATGGGGCTCAACAATGCGATAGTTCTATGGATGAATTCTTCAGATTGCTAGTGCCACTTCACTGCTTATTTTTTCTCCCCAGTTTCAAAGTACTGAACCCATGGACTCCTGCAAGTTAGGCAAGTGCTTTACTACTGAGCTGTATCTCCAGCTCTTTTTATTATTTTGTGACAGTCTTACTAAACTCCCCTGGCTGGTCTCAAACTTGCAAGTCTCATGCCTCAGCCTGTTGAGTAGCTGAGATTACAGGCCTATACCACAATAACTGGTTGCACTGCTATGTTACCAATTGACCCTATGACCACAGCTATTCTTCAATGAAGATAAGAAAAACACTACCTGATAAAGGAGATGGAAGGAGGCTGGGGAAAAAGATTGCCAAAGCAGCAATCTTTGTACTTGCAGTAACTATGCTTTAGTTAATAGAATTAGCATTTAAATACAGTGCTAGTATCTTCTCTTATGGAAATCTCAGCTTTGTAACTTACATTTCTAATAATGCATTCATTCTTAATCATTCTATGCATTATATTGAGAGGGGTAGTTTTTATTTTTTAGCTGTTAGTAATGACAACTCAGAAGGTTTAGATAAAATTCTGAGTTATTAGGTCTTTAAAGTTGACATTCAAAGTTTTTCCTTATCTGTCAACACTGTTGAAATTATTATAAATTAAAAAAAAATGTAGTGAGCAACTAAAAGGAAAAAAATTGAACATGAAAGAAAGGAGTGTGTTAAGAAAAAGATTCCACAAAGAATATTTAATGATTATAAGATGTGCCACTGGATTAACTTTACCATGGTGGTTTCCACAGAGATCTATGATGCCAATCTCAATTTTGGACATTCGAATGAACAGAAAATTGGAGAAAATTAAACATTCTCTTTTCTGGAAAATAAGAATTCTTCCATGCTATGTCTAAGATGTTTGATATTTAGAAAGATAGTGAGGTTAAGCTCAACTGCCTATGTTATATGGTAATAATATCATTAAGCTTCTCTTCTGGAGGGTTAACAACCTAAGTTTTCAGATCAAAAATTAGAGAAAAGGAAGGACTGCAAGGCCAGCCAGAATTGTGACCCTAGCCTTTCAAGGTCAGTGAAGACTCAGGACATATGCGAACCTGTACTATAACTCATGTAACTCAGTTGTGTCCCAAGTTTTCTGATCAAGGAGATTATAGGGCCACAGAGGAAAGTGATCGATGATGTAGTATGTGCCTAAGGAAAGTCACATGGAGAGAAAACTTTCTCTCAGGTGTTCACAGAGAGAAAACTGGACAAGCAATGGCTGTGACTCATCCACATGGCTAGCACTGACAAAGGATCTACAAACTGCAGTACAGGGTTTCAGGATAAATCCTAAGGGGACTTGACTGACCTTGTCATATACAAAAGTTACATTTCTTGTTATATCGGTCTTGCTTTATCTTTGTCTTAACCATCCAGCAGAAAAGTATAAAAACGAGGTATAAAAAGTGAAGCCATACTAATATGCTGAGCCGTAAAAGGCTCAAGTTAACAACCTCTGACACTGCCAGTCCTACAGATAACCTACTACTATTATGGACTACTGGGTTATATAGGAGTATTTTGCTGAATTCACGTACCTGCAATATTTAAATGGCAATGGAATACCCATCTCTGACAAAACTAAACAAAAAAAGGGGATACAAATGAAGGACCATTTTGTATCTGTATATACAAAATAGTTGGGATATACAGCTACTTTCTCTTAATTCAATGAGAAGGAAGATTTGTACTAATAGTGTTTGGAGAGAATATCATGTCTGCATCTTGTACTATGAATAACCACTACAAAGACAATAATATGTAATGTATTAATTATTGAAACTGTCCTACTAATAGATTTTGGAACTCTCATTGCTTTTTGTTTTTCAATAAAATTAATTAAAAAAAAAAAGACTCTTGGATTTTGAGACACCCATGGAAAGACAAGTAGGTAAATGTTTGTAAAAATTCTACTTGCAAATTGAAGGGTTGGGAGGTGCACACCTGTAGTTCTAGCACTCAAGGAGGTTGTGCTAGGAGGATTGCAATGAGTTAGAGGCCAGCCTGAATTACAGGAAGATCCTATCTCAAAAAACCAAGAAAAAATATTCTACTTGCATATTCTTTTCCTTTGAGAATTTTTTTTCCCCTTGTGGTGTATTTGGTACAGGGTCTCACTATGCAGATTGGACTTATGGTGATCCTCCTGCTTTCAGCCTCCCCAGCACTGGGATTACAGGTATGAACTACCATGCCTGGACTCTGTTGCTGGCTCCGTGCGCCCCAGGGGCAAGGCCAGTGTCCCGTATGGGACTGGGGATTGAACCCTGTTCCCTGCACTGGCCAAAGCAGGTGCTTTGTCTACTGAGCTAACCCTGCTGGCCTTCCTTTTCTTTTTCCTTCTTTTTTTTTTGAGGATAAAACTTTATTGGAAAGAAAAGCTTCTGTTAGAGAGGGACAGAAGGGGGACCCCAGTGGGTTGCCCAGGAAACTTTTCAGGTATTTTTATAGGGCAAAACCATGTGGGACTAAGGAAGAGAAGGGGTCTCACTTAGGTGGATGTGGGGTGGGACAAAACTATGGTCAACCACTGGGATTACAAGCACCATTGCTCAGGTAAAGTTGATTAGGCCTACGACCAAATGGGGAAGCAAGTCAAGGAGTAAGCTGGTATGAATATGGGACAGTTACTTCCTGTTTGGGGTTGGGTTAGTGACTCAAGTGGGTCTTTTCAGGTGAAAACATTTGTTTGGCCTTTAGGTCTGGTTCACAGCAGGAGCATCTGTCTCTCCAATAGTTGTGTTTGTCTTCTATGTTATCTCCTTTGAGGGCCTGGCCCTGTCTAACTGTCTATAATATTTTTAGCTAACTCAGCTGCCTACAACATCTGCCTTCTGAAGAAGTAACCTGAACAGCCATTAGGGAACATGGCTGAAGACCGCTCTGGCTTCTTCAAGCTGAAAGGGGCCGTAGTTGTTGATCGGCAGTCAGATGTACTCTTTAGAGGTTCTATCTAAGGGCCCTCAATAGAGAGCAGGCGTTTTCATTACAGCTTTGAATCTTTTCATTCCATTTTGGCTCTAGTGGATACACAGGCCACCCACATGTGCAGACTCTAAAGGTGTAAGTGACTTTGACTGTGAGATCCCCATATCTCCATCCAATGATCTTGGTGGATGACCTCCAAATGATACAGGGAAGTAAAAACTCCCAACCTGACTTGGATGAGTTTGTGTTCTCTAAAACCGAAGAATGAATTTTAGGAACAAACGGAGGTTGAGGATAAAACTTTATTGGAAAGAAAAAGCTTCTGTTGGAGAGGGACAGAAGGGGGGCCCGAGCGGGTTGCCCCTCTTTTTCCTTCCGAAAAAGGTGAAAGCCTTCAGTTTTTTTTTTTTTTTAATCAATTTATTTTTTCAATTGAAGAACTAATAGCAACAAGACAGTTTCAAGCCAAAGTAACAGGACACATTCGATAAATTAATACATCACAAACTGTTTTCGTAATGTTTTGGTATCATACAAGGTGCATACATGATATTAAACTTACATTCATTATTATAGCAGATGTCTCATCAGTGAATTAAGAGAATGTGGCTATATGCTTATTTTTTTATAGCTGAATTATATCACAGATTCAATAATTAATACTTTCTACCTTGTTATCTTCCTAGTGGTTGTCCATAGTAGTACTAGAAGCTGACATAATATCTTGTCCAACCACTTTGAGTGCAAATCTTGCTTCTCATAGAATTATGCAGAAGCATGGCATATTTATCCTAACTGTACTGTTTATACACACACATCATGATCCTTCCTTTGTATACCTTTTTTTTGGTCTAGACCTGACAAAGATGAGCACTCCATTGTCATTAAACCAATTTAGGTGCCTGAACTCAGAAACACAATCTAACACAGTCTAGCATTCCATAATAATAGTGAATTATCTGAAGAAGTTGTTGACTGTAGCCATTTACAGCTCAACTTATTATTATGGCCCCACGTTATATACCTCATTTTTATACTTTTCTGCTGGATGGTTAAGACTGAGATAGATAAAGCCCTAAAAGCTTTCAGTTCTGAGATCACAGTCTATATTAAAGATGACTGGTCACAAATTGGTAATTTGAACTAGATGATGCACATGTAGAAGTACATCACATTATTGTCTTTACCTCTCTATATTGAAGGTTTTAAAAATCCGCTGTGAAGGGAATTCGTTATATACAAACCAAATACTGATAGAGGAATGTAGAATTATATGTTAATCTAAAATGAATTGCCTTTGATTATTGACACTGTTCTCCTAATTTGATTTTGAAACTGTTTCATTGCTATTTGTTTCTCCTTATGGAAAAAAATAAAATAAAATAAAATGAATTGCCAGTGTAAGTGGTCTTATATTTCTTCATGTTGTAAGTCAAAATGAAGATCACATCAAAGTTTTCAAAAGTTAAAGTAAATTAAAGTTACTTTATTCTGAATTCTTCTGTTTCACAAAGTTGACCAAAAAAAAGGAGAAAATAAAGGTAACTGGTAAAGCAAAGACTACAAAGACAAAGAAGGTGATGGTTTGGTGTGTGAAGAAGGAGGGGGAAGTGAAAGGAATACAGTCGCGGATCTAATCAAATCACTTTAAAAAGCGGAAGCCTCTCAGAGTTAACCTTGCCAATCAGAGCAAACAGGAGCGGGAGCAGGAGCATGCTTGTGCACATTAAACTTCACGTGTGTCCTTGAACCTATGGTGCATTTCCTCCTCCCACAGCTGGAAGACTTTGTAATGCTCACCCTTATAAAGAACCTTGAATTCCATTAGAAAGCTCCAAGGGAAGGAGAAACTCTGAAGTGGCAGCTTGAACTGCATAGGCAGCTTATACCCTTCACTGATATTGGAAGTACACTCATGGGATTAAGTCTGGAAGGCCTAGAAAATTACAAAGTATGAACGCAAGGACATATGTCATTATAACAAGAATATGAGGAACCCCCAAGCCATCTTTCCTTTTTTTAAACCTTTACTTTTGCTTACATAAGAGATAGCAAATGTTTAAAACAATGCTACAATAAAGACTGGATATTAAGTCTACACTGAAATTCTGTAACTGGCTTGGCTAAAGTCAGGCTACTCAGATGGCCTAGCACATTCTACAAACCACACATTAAGAGTGTGATGTAGATACCTTGGTTTTAATTTTACATCTATTATATTATAGTTCTACTCTGTTCTGCACTAATGAGAAGATACCTAATATACAGTTCCTGTATTATATGTTTAAAATCCACACTTATGTGAAACTAATTACCAGTTGTTTACAAATAAACTGTGGTTAAACAAAAATAGAGCTTTTGGTTGTATATGAAAATGACAGAATGTGAGCAATTATGATGATGAAAATATTTAGTTTGGAGAAGGCTTAAGAGAATGACTATTTATCTTTAAATATCAGAATAGTTGTAATATGAAAGGAAAATATGACTTTTGTTCATACTTTTATGAGTCTGAATTAAAATTATAAAGGTAGACTTAGAGTCAATATATAGGAGGTATTTAAAAAAATACAGAACTTTACAACTTTACAAAATGGAATAGGGAAAATTTGCAAAGTGAAAAGTAAAGTTGGGTTAACCACGAGAGAAACCTGGCATTCAGTGAAAAGTTGAACCAGAGAACCTTCAAATTTCTTTCTACCTTTACAATTTTCACCATTAGGATTTATTCAAGGTTACAGAGAATAGAAACTGGAATAGAATAGAAACTGGATTCTATGTAATTTGGCTGCAAACCTAGTCTTTTAAAACACAAGATTAATAACTCTTCAAATATCTTCAGGCAGAAACATTAAGGGTGAGGTCGGGGCCAGTGAGATGGCTCAGTAGAATAAGCATTTCCCTCGCAAGCGTAAGGGTCAGAGTTCAATCCACGGTTCCACCAAAAAAAAAAAGAGTGAGGTCTTGAGCCCCAGAGAGCTCAAAGCCTGTCAACAGTGGGCAGTAGTCACTCAGTACTAGATGATGTAATTGTGTCCCAAACTGCCATATTTTCATTTTTCCAGAGACCAAAATCCATACTTATGTAAAACTAGTTACCAGTTACTAGTTAATTATAAATGCCAGAATTCTCTCTAAATTTTCAAAAGGTGGTTAACCCAAATAGCTTTTCTTTTCACTTCAGTTTTCCTATTCCATTTTTGAAAGTTCTAATTTTTGAAATACCTCCTACATATTGACTCGAAGTCTACCTTTATAATTTTGTTTTAATTCAGACTCTTAAAAGTATGAAGAAAAGTTGTATTTTCCTTTCATGTGACAACTATTCTGATATTTAAAGATAATAGCAAACAAAAACAGATCTTTAGTTATATCTGACTCATACCAATGTGTAACTATAAGATTTTCTTTAAATACTCAATTCTTTATTGCTTTTTAAAGATCTTTCCTTAGTCTTCAAATTTACCATATCCCCTTTGAAATACTTATGCTTTATATTAGTTACAATCTAATAACTGTGAGAATCTTGCTATGGTTTGTAGAGATATTTCTATTTCTATAATGGCAGTCAATATTGTTGGTTTTTGTAAGATCAGCATTGGACTGCAGTATAATTGTTCACCTATCATCTCAAAAAGATCATTAAATTTTTTTATTGATGATTTGTGTAAAATCCCTATACATGTATATATGAACATGACACATAAATGTATTTGACTGTGATCCATAAACATTCTATGGCACTTACGGAAAGACCGTATTTTCTTTGAAAAGTCAATATTATTAATCATCTATTCTCACCACTTGGCATTATTAACTACTCTCCAAGTACAGCAATATGAGCACTGTATCGGTAAGACCGGTGATTTTTAGAACTTACTTTGTTTACTTAGTGACTAAACAAATGCTTAGTCTCACTTGGAATTTTTTATGTAATTCTTTCATCTTTAATTACTCCTTATAATGTGACATCTAGAACAGCATTTTAAACTCAGCAAAACAAAGCACAGCCAAACATTTTATAATGTACATACATTTAAATAATGAATCTCAGAAATTGTCAATGAGCCATTTCAACAGTTAGTTCTTCTAAGGCAGATGATTGATCTTGACCTATTTTTTTTTAATTATATATTTGGTAAAGGGTCTCACTACACAGCTCGGATTTGTAATAATCCTCCTGTTTTCAGCCTCCCTAGTGCTGAGATTATAGGTATGTGCCACCATGCCTGGACTTGGTGGCCGGCTCAGCTCACCCACCTGGGTGGGGCCAGGGCGGCATGTGGTGCTGGGGATCGAACCCTGGTTCCTGCACTTGCCTAAGCAGTTGCTTAGTCTGCTGAGCTATCTGACTGGCCCCTGATCCATTTCTGAGTTCAATGAGGAAGAATTACCTGACTTCTTAAAATGTCAAGAATTACAAATTAATACAATTCTGAGAGCACAAATTAACTATTAAGGACTGCAAAATGTTAAGAATCAATTATAGGTAGCTAAGATGTTTAGAAACCTGTACAGTAAAAAAGATGGGTTACCTAAAGATAAAAAACAATTCTTTTGTTTCTAAGGTTATAATAATGTGATATGTCAATAATTTCTAGTTTATAGCAATAGTAAGAGAGAAAAGAATCTTTAGGAACGATTTACTATGTATGCCAGGTCATAGATAACACTTTGACAATGTCTTATAACTTGATAAGATAAAAAAATAAAATGACACTAGGTGTTCTCTGAACCCAAAGTAATTGGTTCACACTGTACTGTGAGTCACTTGTTCATTCTCAGACACACATTTAGCAAAAGAAGTGAATTCAATATAAAAATAAAAAAAAGAAACTTGAATAAAATACCTACATGTAGAATTTCATTATAATTAAGAAAATATAAAGGAGATTTGGAGAATTTATTACTATACTCTTATATAATTCATTAATATAAGGTTTTATATGAGGCAGTGAATTCTAAAAGCACTGAAACAATATGACAGGATATGACTATAACATAACACAGGTGGAGAAAGCACACAATTTGTGTCACATCAGGGAGATGAACTTTGGTTACCTAACAGTTTTGTGTCCTTAAGCAATTCAAATGACCTCTCTGACCATTAGTCTCCTTACAACTATAAAACAAAGGCAATGCTATAAGGGTTTGTCATAGTTTAGATCAAGAATGCTCCCCAAAGGCCTCATAAGCATACAGGAGGGACTTGTAGAAGGCAGGTGGATGTAAGGGATGCTGTACTCATCAGTGGAATTGTCTCTTGGAGAGTTCACAGAGGAACATGCTACTGGCAAGTGTGGCCTGGCCAAAAGATCAGGTCACCAGGAAAGAGAACATCTCCTTCCCTGATGGCCTCTTCAGCTTTTCCACTTCTTTTGCTAAATGTGTATTTGAGAATGAACAATATGGTAGACTTCCTGACTACCATAATGTGAACACGTTTCCCTTTGTCCAGGCCCTTCCACCATGCCATTTCAGTGTTTGATGCCAATGAACATGTCCTAAAACTTCTGCAACACAAAGCAAATAAACATTTTCTTTTTAAAGTTGTGGGTGTTGGGTACTGTGTCTCAGTAGTGAGGAAAGTAACTAAAATGAGGCTTTATTCTGTAAAGCTAAAATTAATGATATCTATATATCTTTTTTTTTTTTTTTTTTAATGTACTTGGTGTATGGTCTCATTATGCAGCTTGGACTCGTAGTGATTCTCCTGTTTTCAGCCTCCCCAGTGCTGAGATTACAGGTGTGTGCCACTATACCTGGACTTGGTGGCTGTCTCAGTTCACCCAGGGATGAGGCTGGCATGGCCTACGGTGCTGGGGATCAAACTCCAGGCCCTGTGCTTGCCTAAGCAGATTCTTAGTCCACTGAGCTATCTTGCCAGCCCTATACATCTTTGTATAATTAAAAAAAAAGAAGATAAAAATGTTTGCTCTTTAAATAGTAGTACAATTATCTTTGTTTGTAATTTTCAGGCTTATTTTGCATTGACAGTTGTTAACCAGGACAACTATGCTTTTACAAATATAGAGATTTCTTTGGGTAAAAAAAAAAAAAGAATAAATTTGTTTTATCTGTCAATTTTATAAATATTTACAAAATGCCTCCAAAGCTCTGAGACTTATTATTAAAGTTTTAGTACACAGCGAGGACTAGACTTAGACTTAAGTCTTTACTCTCTTCATCTAAAGCCTAGAAGAGTTTATAGGGAACACATTTTAAAAACAAAATCAACAAAAAAACACTATGAAGATAATATGCAATGTATTAATTATTGAATCTGTTCTAATTTGATTTGAAACTATCTCATTGCTATTTGTTCATTAAAATTATGGAATATGAAAAAAAATTTTGGTTTCTGAAACTCAAAAAAAAAAAAAAAAAAAAATCAGTAACAGAAACCCTAACTAACTAACTAACTAAAAAAAAAATCCTGGGCCGGGATGTAGCTTGGTAGTGCACAAGGTCCCGAGTTCCATTTTTGGTACCAAAAATCTTATTCAGAAGCCTAATCTGAAAATAGGTAAAAGTTGAAGTGGGGATTTACAGTGTGTTAAAACTATCAAGCTGGTTCATCAACACTGTGTGGGCCTAGGCAAGAGTACAAATGTTAGAGCCTACTCCTGGCTCTGTCCCACATCATAAAAAACCTTCCATGTTATATAGAAACACTTTAACTCACAAATTAAAGCTCAGAGATTTCCCAGACCTTTCATTTTTGCTCCTTAGTCAATCCTTCTGGCCTAGATAGACACATACCAGTAGCAAGATCTGCCCTTCATGGACACTGGAAATTAACGGGGCCATTTGGATTAGTCTATATAAGGCTTTTGTATTTCTGGTGGAAGATGTAATTTATAAAGTATAATTGAGATAAATCTTACATTTGGGGATGGGAGAAAAAAGAGAGCATATCATCTTAAGGGCTCAGCTCTTCAACTCTACAGTGTTAAAAAAAATTATATTCCCAAGCCAAGTGTGGTAGTATATGCTTATAATTCTAGCTACTCAGGTGGGTGAGGCAGGAGGATTGTAAATTAGTGGCTAGACTCAACAACTTAGCGGGATTGCCACAAACAAAAATTATAAAAAAGGCTCAGTGGTGAGTACCTTGGGTTGAATCCCCAGTACTGGAAAATAAACAAACAACTGCAGCATTTCATAAAAGTAAAGAAATGTTTGAAAACAGCAAATAATGGTTGCTTGCAACAAAATCAGTCCATTGCCAAGATATTTACCAAAAGCCGTATCATTTCAACATGGGCACTGTGGTCTAACAAAGTATAACATTCATTTAAAAGTGTATATAATTTATCTTACTTTTTGGTTTTTTGAGACATGGTCTCACAATGTAGTTCAGGCTGATCTTGAACTTCTCATGTAGCCCAGGCTTTGGACTGCAGCAATGCTCCTTTGGGCCATCATGCCCAGTTAATTTATCTTTATAACAAAGTCTTTAACACCCATTACTCAAGATTGTCTACTTAATATATGTTTGCTTACGCCTGTTATACTCAATTAATTCTTTATAGAACAAATAAGCACTAGTTTATGACTAGATGTGTCAAAAAGTCCATGAGGATTTCAAGTAACCTTGAGATCAAATATTGCTATCAAAAATTTTCTTTCTATAAATTTCTAGAACACATCAGTCCTTTGAGGTATTATTTCAAGTCTGAATCTTTGCTCATTGATATGGAAAAATGGCATACCAAGTAATAATAAATTCTATCACATAAAGGATATTGTAGGAGCACCAAAGACAAAATACAAAACAAACATGGATTTGAGTCTTAATTGTAAGTTCTGTTGTTTAAAATACAAACTAAATATTCTGTAACAGTTCTATTTTATAGAGTGATTTGACTTACATACAAATGTATGTATGTAATTTGGCCTCAGGGCCAAATTGCCTCTTCTTTAACCTGCCTGGGAAGGAATTTTTCAACCATGTTTTCTCAAACTCGGAGTATATAGACCTGTTCTATATTTGGCTTAAAGTGACCCATTTAAAAATTCTATCTCTGTTTCCCTAATTTTCCATAAGAGTCATTGTTTTATTTTTACCTCAGAGTGTGTGTGTGTGTGTGTGTGAGTGTGTGTGTGTACACTTCAAACGTGGGAAAAAAATAGTTTGATCTCAACATTAATTAAGGGCAGTAACTATTTAAAGGAAAATGTGCCAGGCCTTGTGGCACATACCTGTAATCCCAGGATTTAGGAAGCTGAGGCAAGAGGATCACTGTGCATTCAAGGTGAGTCTGGGCTACACAGTGAGACTCTGTCTGAAAAAAAAAGGAAAATATACTGAAAAAATAATGACGGACTATTTTATGTATTTGGTCTGTTTAAATATATTATGTAAAAAGCCCCCTTTCCACTTTATTTTTTAATGTTTAAAAAATCTTTTGATTCCAGCCAGCTACAGGTCTGGCATGTGAGTGGAATAGCCTGGGGCCCACCAGATCCTCGTTCCTACCAGCACCCAGGCCTGGTGTGTGAATGGGACTGCCTGGAGCCCTCAGTATCTTCACTCCAGCCGGTGCCCAGGCCTGGTCTGTGTGTGGAACTTCCTCTATCAGACAGGCCTGGTATGGAACCCTACAGCAGAACTCCCTGCAGAGAGGCTAGAGGAAGCACCCACCCAGCTAATCTAGGAGCAGAACATCTTGCCAGAGTGGCATTGTGGGTTCACTTTCAAAGGGTTGCAACAGGAAGAAGTGGAGCACAGCAGCCAGACCCAAGCCATACCCACTTGGACGAGTTTGAACTTGGTAGATCTGGACCTGGTGCTAAGGTAATAACTATGCCAAAGCTGTACACCAAAGGTCAGAAGACAGTGCTATACAAAATGACAAAGAGAAGGAGCAAAATACATTCTCAGGCCTCAAGCCCACCCAAAACAAATACAGGAGACAATAGCATAGAAGAAATTGGAAATCACAAACATGAAATTTCTGAAATAATAGTGTCAGAAGTAAAGAAACAACTACAGAAATGTATAGAGGAAATCAGATCAGAAATGATTTCTGAAGTGAAAAAAGAACCATAATGAAAAAAGTACTAGCTGCTTCTAAAGAAGACATGATAAAAAAATAGACAATAGAAAAATGATGGAATCTTGGAATGATCAATATAGGAAAGAAATTGAATCCATGAAGCAGATTCAAAGAGATATGCAGAACAGTAAAACCTCAATCACAAGCTGGCAAAAGCCTTTGAATGGAAGTGAAAATAGACTTTCAGACCTTGAAGACACTGTTGCAACTAGCGAAAAGATAAGCAAAGATCTCTTAAAAACAACTAGGATGCAGGAAAAAATAATTCAACATTTGCAAGATGATGCAAAGATGAATAACATAAGACTGATAGGCATCAATGAGAAATATGGAGTCAATACAAATGATATAAAAAGAATATGGGCAAAAGTAATAGCAGAAACTTCCCAAATATAGGAAAACAATCTGACATTTAGGTTACTGAAGCATATAGGACTCCAAATAACATCAACCCAATTAAAAACACACAGAGACATATAATAGTCAAGATCCCAGAAGTTCAGCACAGAACAGTGTACTAAAAGCTGCTAGGGAAACAACAACAACAACAACAACAACAACAAAACAGATTACATTTAAAGGAGAACTTATCAGAATAATGGCAGATTTCACAAACCATCAAGTCAAGAAAAGCATGGAGCAAAGTACTTCAAGTCTTGCAAGAAAACAAATTCCAACCCTGACTGATATACCTTGCAAAACTCAAGTTTAATAGAGAAGTGAAATACTTCTATGACAAAGAACAACTAAACAATTTCATGACAACACAGCCAACCCTGCACAGACTACTAAAAGATATTCTAGAGAGACCAAATGACTACAACTCCATGAAGTAGAAGAGAAAGAACCCACCAAATAGGGCAAACAACTAACCACAGGAGAAAAAGAGTATGTATACAACAGCAGTCTTTCAATTATTCTTTTGTATACAGTAGCAAAATATTTCCATCAGCATACTCCACAAATGGACTTCTCCTGCACTCTATGGGTCATGATTCTGTCCGGGTCTTCAGGGTAGACACCAAGGAAATAGCAGTAGCTCAGTCCCACAAGTGAAACCTGGCCACCAGTAAGCGTTATGGACACTGCCCACATCCAACACATACTAGAACTTTGTGGGATATCCTATTGTAAAACTTTTAGAAGTGCTGGTCATATATTTGCCATTCCACTATTTTTGTTATGTTTTATTTTTAGTAATTCTTTACTATTATGAAAACTTTTTCTTAGTTGATATTTTTATACGTATTAACCTACTCAAACACTGTGCATCTGATTTTTTTTTTTTGCAGAACCGGGGATTGAACTCAGACCCTTGTGCTTGCTTGGGAAGAGCTTGTTCTACTGAGCCATCTCCCCAGCCCCTGTGCATCTGAACTGATCACAGATTCATACATATGATACACTACATTCTGGTCTCTTAGGTGGATTCACAATTTAATTTTTGAATATTATTTTGAAATATTTAATTCTGAATTAATGTCTAATTTTCTGAATATTGTTTAATTTTAATTTTTGTTTTAGGAATTATACTGTTTCTTTGATTTACAATCTACTCATAAGACATGGCATGATATTTTCAGTATTAGAAACTTTAAAAAGCATATTTCTATTTTCCAATGACTTTATATTAGTTCTTTCTTGTGTTTTACACACAACATATATATATATACATATA
>PVKA01041261.1:0-18196 GCA_004027165.1 Ctenomys sociabilis | reverse complement strand
GATGGAGGAGGAGGAGGATGACGAGGATGAGGGGGAAGAGAGGAGGAGGGGGAGGGAGAGGGACATAGAGAAGGGAGGGGGAAGGGGCGCAGGCCCTATTGTTCCCCAGAAGAACAGCCAGGGTCAAAGTCCTACACCTTCCGCTGGACCAAGCACTGCAGTAGGCGGGGAAACCAACTAGGAGGAAGGCGAACGCAATGAACAGGGGCTGACGGAGTCCACTAGGCAGGGCCCTGAGCAGGACTTTGTGGTTGCCAGTTGGCTTTTCGTGTTTACATGGGTCGCTGCCCCGGCCTGGTCTTGTGATGGGCAGCAGACTCGAAGCAGGAGAACCTCTGTGATTCCCTGGTCTCTGCTGAGGCCTGTGATGCTGGGACTCCTCAAGGGTCAAGGTAAGGCCATATAGCTGAGGACGTTTGGCTCCAACCCCAAGTAACTAAAGGGAAAGCACAGCGGCAGGCTCCACATTGCTACAGTGTGAACCTTAAGATAAGGCAGTTCTCCTGATCCACATAATTTCCTACCTGGGAAAACACTTCCCAAGGTCCTGCTGGGCTCTTGGATTTCTTTAGAATCTTCTTCCTTTGTTTGAAAACCAAGTAAATACAGGCTGCCCAGAGAGGTTCTTGGCCAGGCTCACTCACCACTTTATTTAAGCCTTTGCTGTCCCCTCATTTGGTGGGAGATTGCGAACCTTATAAGGTTTTTTTTTGTGTGTGTGTGGAACTGGAGATTGAGCTCAGGCCCTTGTGCTTGCCAGGGAAGTGCTTATTCCACTGAGCCATCTCCCCCGCCCCAGGAATTTTTTTTTTAATGTATTTGGTACAGGGTCTCACTACACAGCTCAGACTCAGTGTGATCCTCCCCAGAGTTGGGATTACAGGACTGTGCTGTCACAGCTGGACTCAGTGGCCAGCTCAGCATGTGGGGTGGGGAGGGTGGGGGCGGGGGGATGGACTCAATGTGGTCCTGGGCATTGAATCCCAGTCCTGGCACGTGCCTGAGCAGGCACTTAGTCCACTAAGCTATCTCAGGGCCCAGGGGTTGTTATTGATGTGTTAAGGTGCAGCTGGTGCTGCTATCAGATGAGACGGGAAGGAGGACAGGGGAGGACAAAGGGGCTGACAGGGGTGTTCACCCTGAGAAGCTGCCGGCGCACCAGGAAGGCCTGGGGTCAACTCTCGTTCTAACAGCACTGTGCCCCAAAAAGCAAAAGCCCAGTAGAATCACGGGGTACAGCCAACAGCTCCCGGATGTGAAAACACAAGAGAATCGAGTCTTTTTCCACCACCAGGGGAACATTCACAAAACGTGACCAGAAAACCTACCAAGACCTCGGTCTGAAGGCGGTGCCATGCCCAGGTTTGGAAACTGACAGACAAGACCATAACAGGAATGCCTCCACCTTCAAATGCCTCAAAGCCATGCAACACTTTTTTATATTGTGGTACCGGGGATTGAACTCGGGACCTTGCGCTTACCAGGTAGGCGCTCATGCCGCTGAGCTATCTTCCCGACCAGAATGGCTCTGAAACACGGGAAATGATGACCTAGGTGAGCAGTGAAGAGCAGAACATTCAGTGAGAACGAAGCTAAAGCAGCCACAAAGCCTGAAGAAGAGTTATCAGCAAACAGGAAAGGC
The DNA here is from genome assembly GCA_004027165.1 of Ctenomys sociabilis. Taxonomy (NCBI): domain Eukaryota; kingdom Metazoa; phylum Chordata; class Mammalia; order Rodentia; family Ctenomyidae; genus Ctenomys; species Ctenomys sociabilis. The sequence goes on along the minus strand of PVKA01041261.1, from coordinate 16,554 downwards.
TAGTCAACTCTGAGTCTCAGACAAGAAGTCCCGGAATGGAAGAGATTCTCACTGCCAGCAGCAGATACAGAAAAGAAATTGGAATGATTTGGCTAATAAGTTTGCTATGGGCTCCCCCCACGGCTGCTATAAAGTAGAATGACCGGTTATATCAACAGAGGTATATATTCCATATCCAAGGAGGTGATGGCCTCCTTCTCCACCAGTGAATCACGTCCAGGCCGGAAAGAACTCCAGACGATCGTCTAAGTCAAGAGAACACTTGGGATACCACAGCTGTATAACTGGAAAAGGAGAGACCCTGAGCTAGAGAGGAGGGGTAGACACTGGAAACTCCTAGAAAGCTGATTGTTTTCCAGTGAGGTCTGCTCAGCGGGCCGGCAGCGCGCTCCTGGGAGGCCCAGCTCCAGGGTGGGGGCAGGGCTCCGCGGGCTGGGACCTCCTCCCGGGACTTTCGCTTCTCATTTAGAAAGGCGAAGACATCCCCGTAGCTGCCTTGGGAAACCTCAGCCTCACCCCGAGTTCCCCAAAACGGCTCGGGGTGACAGGGCGCCCTAGGCTCCCGCAACAGAGGTCCTGTGGCCAAGCTGTCCTCCTTCCCTGGGAGCTCAGCGCGCCGGGAGTTGTTTCCCTGAGGGAGACCCGCAGCGACGCCCAAGCACTTCAGACCTCGGGCTGCTGCACACAAGCTCACCGTCAGGGGAAGGGGAAGGCGCCTGGTTCAACAATTACCCACAAAAGCCCGGGGTTCCTGTACCCAGGGCTCAGTAGAGCCAGCCTGGCCAGGCCTGGGCAGGCACCGACAACGCCAGCTTCTTTTTCCCCACTCACTACTAGAAGTTGAATGAACCCAGAGCCTCGGCGCAGAACTGCATGCTTAAATGTTAAGGCATGGTCTCACTTGTTAAGTTGCCTAGGCTGAGCTTGGATGAGCTTGAACTTAAGATCCTCCTGTCTCAGCCTCCCAGTGCTGTGGGAGTAAAATTGCACCACCACACCCGGTAGGCATTAAGCTTTTAAGCATAGTTTTCATCATGTGTAAAAACAGTGGCAAATCTTAAAAAAAAAATTAATGCTGACAGAAATAGCATGTTGAAGATTAGCTATGGCAGTGTTTATGTAAATTAAGAGATGCACAAAACACACTTATTTCACATCTGTATCTACATCTGTCTATCTGTTGAAAGTTAGGACTAGTATCTCTTTTTGTTAATACAAGAAAAATATTTATAAGGATAAAAACCAGCAGTGAAGGCGGAAAGCCCTGGGCCTTCCAAGTGCTATCTGTACATGGGTGCATGACCCTGGACAGCTTACTGAACTTCTCTGTGCTTTTGTTCCTTCAGTCATAACACGTGGCAGCGCCTGCCTGGAAGGGATGTGGACAGGTGGAATGAAATGATGCAGGTGCCCGGTGTCTGCTCCTTCAAGCCCGTCAGCTTCCCTGTTGCAGGCCAAGCACCCCCAGCTGGTTCCACCTCGGGCCTTCGCACCTGCTGCTCCCTCTGTCCCGCTGGCCTCTGCCTGGACGGTTCCCAACTCCAAAGCTACCTTCCCAGCATCACCTGCCAGCCACTCCAGTCCGCTCCACAAGGGCCCATGCTGGGCTATGGCTGTGTCCTCAGTCCTGGCTACTCTGCTGAGTAAGTCTGAGCCCTGGGCCTGGGACTGGTGCCCAAAATTTATAGGCATGGACTTAACATTGCCACCGGCCTCTCCTTCCAGGATCTCTCTCTTGGGCCCCTGGAACACTCCTGACACCTGGACCACTCCCGGCCCCTGGACAAGTTCTGGGTCGTGGACCACTCTCAGCCCCCGGATCACTTCTGGGCCGTGGACCACTCTGGCCCCTGAACCAGTTCTGCCTTTCCCACACCCTTTCCAGATGTGTCCAGCCGAGAGAGTCCTCAGCCAGGCAGTCTGGTGCCACCCTGGGTGCAGGGTTCTCTCTGGATTTCTTAGCAGGCCACAGCAGGCCAGGAGGCCCTGGGGGCCCTGTGCTCAAGAATGAGTCAGGAGAAACCAAAACCTCAGAGCTGACAGCCCTTCCTGGAAAGACAGGAGCCTCAGAGTCACAGCCCTTCATGCAAAGGAGGAGCAGAGCATTCAGATGGAATCGTCCCGGGAGCAGGGGTTCCTGGAAGTGGGGTCCTCCTGCTCTGTGCGAGACTGTCTGCCTGCTGGACCAACCCCGGGCCCCTTGTCGCTCCCAGTGCCACCTCCTCCGAGAGGGGCTCACCTTGCTGCCACCCTCTCTCAGGCACTGTCACCACCTGACAAGATGGTGCCCGTCAAGCCCTGTGCCAGGCAGTTTGCGCAGTTCACAACCACGTGCGTGGTAGCAGTGGGGTGGGGGTCACTTGTACCCAAGACCCCCTGACCACACCCACTCTGGGCCCCAGTTCGGGTGCAGCGCCCACTGATCAAGCACAGGAGGGTCACTTCCCAGGTCCTCAGCACTTTCACACCCTGCAGGACACAGATGCCACTGAGCCCGCCCTCAGCTCCGACCACAGCTGGCTTCCAATTTAGTTCTGGCAAATGGTGTTTCAGAGCTGGTGGACTTTGGCGTGGGAGCTGAAGGCTGTGTGTACTTGTGCATGGTTTGTCTGGCCCCGCCAGGGTACACCATACTGTCATCCCAGATGCTATCAACAAACAAAGGGAGGCTCAGAGGCCAAGCAACTGCCTCTGGGTCTCAGGGAGCAGGGAACCCAGATCTAAGGAAACTGGGACCTGGGTCTTTAGGCCTGAAGCCTTCTCTCCACCTCAGGTTCAGAGACCCAGCCAAGTCACCAGCCAACAGGGACCAACAGCCTGATGCAGCATCCTCAGAAGGGGGGACCCCAAACCTCCACGGGGTACATGAGGTGGGCCCAGGAGGGGCAAGTCTGGGCAGCCTCTTAGCAAGTCAAGGGTGTGAATAGTGTGGTCAAGGGTACCAGGCAGGTTTCCATAGTGACCGCCAGCCCTTGGCCATGAGAACATGGTAGAAGGGTAGTGGTTTCGAATCCCTCTCTCTCTTGCTCAGACGAGGACCTTGGGCAAGGCCACTGAGCACAACCCCCAGCCCAGGTCTGTTTTCTCGAAACCTACAGAATGAGTCAACTGAGTCCTATCTGCTGGAGGTCATAGGTCAAGACAATAAAGACATGTTTCCTGAGTGAGCACAGAGTGCTTCCTACACCTCTGCTGAAGTTTTGTGTGTTGACAGAAATCAACTCAGGTAACTGTCATCATAGCATAGTATAAAGCAGTCCCTAAAATGTCCCAAACCAGAGACTCAAGTTTTGAGAAGTGAGGTTCATAACAAGTTAAACAAAGCCAGCATTTGAACTTGATAAGTCTTGCTATGGGGTCCTCATTTTAGACTTCCAAGCCACATCTCCTGACAAGTGGCAACTGATGGAAAACTATTGTGGACCTATTATGTGCTGGACCTACTGTGTGCTGGACCATGATGTAGACCCATGACTGCCCGTGTGAAGAAACCCAGCCAGCCTGGGGGCTCCTGTCCCTACCCTGACACCCTGGACACAGGGGAAGGTAGAAATAGGCTAATTCTGGCGGGGGGGGGGGTGTTTCTTGCTCCGCCCCCCTCCAGATCCCCCCCTTAACTCCTTGCAGCTACAAGATGCATGGCCTTGTAAACCCTACCCTTGGCTCCTCCCAGATTCTGCAGCCCTGGGATCCTGTTGTACCAGACAGAATGAGGTGTGGTGGAACACACCTATAATTCCAGCACTCTGGAAGACTGAAGCAGGAGGATTTCAAATTTGAGCCCAGCCTGGGCAATTTAGTAACTCAATAAGACATTGGCTCATTAAAAAATAAAAATAAAAAAGGGCTAGGGGTGTAGCTCAGTACAAAGGTCCTGGCTTCAATCCCCAGTACCACACACACACACACACACCCCACAGATGAGTCACTGCAGATGCTGTAGACTTTCAGGCTACCCCAGACCTGACCTGCTGGTAACTGGGCCCTCACTCACAGGGGCTTTCCTCTGCACCGCCTCCGGGTGGCCTCCTCCAGACTCGGTGGAGGAACCCAGGCCTCTGCACTGTGCTTCTGTGGCTCATTAAAAGGCAAGGTCCACTGTTCCTGGCTGCTGCTCTGGGAGGCACTCAAGGCCTCCAGGGCTGGCCCTTTCTCTCTCTCCTAGGCTCCCGCAGCTCCCTCCCCATCTCCCTGTCCCAGTCCATGCGGTGCCCACAGTTCAGAGAGCCCCATCCCCACCTGCTCTCCTCTACTCCACTCTGGGGCCCCCTTCCCAAAGGAGTTGATGAGGGGTTAATTATGGGACCTGCTGTGGTGCCCTAGCCCCAGCCCCAGCCCCACTCCGTGCTCATGCTCATGTGCTCACAGCACCGGAAGCACTCCCCTTACCAGCTGGCTCTGCCAGGGGCCAAAAGGGCCCCCTGGATGAAACAGCCAGCACTGGTCGCTCCCACCTGGTGCTTGGGGCCCCCTCTGTACTCGTGGGCCACCTGGCTAAGTCCCAAGAGGCCTGGGCAGGACTCTGGTATCCCTCTGTGGTGTAGGAAAAAAGCTGGCCGCAACACATTGGTGCCTCAGTTTCCCCTGAAGACTTTAGCATGGGGCTAACGTCTTAACACATACCCAGGCTTCCTAAAAGGCCAGTGTAGCAGAAGAGGCATCTCCCAGAGGGCTAAGGAGGGGTAGAGAAAGGATCCAGGAAGATTTAGAGCTGGCCTGGGAGCAATCTCTGAGTCCTTCAAGGCTTGCCCAGAACACAATTTTCTTTCTTTCTTTCTTTCTTTCTTTCTTTCTTTCTTTCTTTCTTTCTTTCTTTCTTTCTTTTTTTTTTTTTTTTTTTTTTTTTTTTTTTTTTTTTTTTTTTTTTTTTTTTTTTGGTGGAACCGGGGATTGAACTCATGGCCCAGCGCTTATTCCACTGAGCCATCTCCCCAGCCCCCAGAACACAATTTTCAAAAGTAAAAGCTCATTCACTCCGAAAGGGGGAAAAGGGCCTGGGAGTCTCTTGCTTGAGTTCTGCCTGGAGAATCAGGCTATCTGGCTAGTTTCACACCATCCGGCGCCGGACAGCCCCAGGTTGAACCCCCGCGCCCGTGGGTGTCACCTGGCGCGAGGGACTAACCAGGGCCTGGGCGGTAAGGTGCTTGCGGTTTCACTCAGAACACTTTCTGCCATCGGGACACAGCCCAAACAAGGTCCCAGGACGAGATCTCGGCGACCGGGTCAACCCTGGGCCCGGGGCAGGCGCCCCGAGGCTGGCCCCGCCTCGAGTCGCGGGCTGCCCCGACCTGGGGCCCGGGAGACCCTTCCCAGGTCCGATCGCCAAGCTCGCTCACTCGCTCCCACTTCCTGCCAGCCTCACCGGGGCTCCGGTCGTCCCCACCCTCAAATGCATGGCCCCAGCGAGTCCCAGAGCCCGCGGCAGGCTAGGTTCGCGCGGGCCCGGCGGGCGGCGTCCCCTGCCCAAAAGGGTCAGGGCATCCCCGGGTCCCCTCGGCCGGGAGCCGGAGCCTTTCCCGGCTCCCACCGCGTGCCGGGGAGGCCGCCCTCCGCCGCAATCGCGCGGCCCCGTGCCTACCTGCGCGCTCCTGCTCCATTCGCTGCTGCGCTGCCGGAGCACGAAGAGGGCGACCTTGGTCGCCGTGCTGCCCCGCGCCGCTCGGGGTTTTCCTAGGCTGGAGATGCGCCCGCCCTCCCGGCCAGCTTTTTGAGCCCCGCCCTTAATTTGCATGCCCCACCCCACACCTCGTATTTGCTCGCTCCATTGTGGCCCTGTATCTGCACGCCCGGTCCTTTCATTTGCATGCGCCGCCCCCTGTACACCAGGCCACGCCCCCGAGGAGCTCAGCCCTGCAGCCCTGCACCCCAGCGGGTTTGCTGCCTGGATCCCGCAGTGGCTTACGCAGCCTTCCCTGCCTTTCCCGCCGAGTCCCTGGGCCCGATCTGCGGAGGGGCCTCGAGCTGGGATCGGAGGGCCGCACTACTAGAATCCTGCTTTCCAGCAGCGCGTTTTCTAAGCACCAGTGTTTGCTCACTCTTCCAGAAATGTTTACCGAATGCCTATGCTAGAAAACTGTCAAAGTGGCCTCCCTTTGGCAGCCAGAGCACTACCAGGCCCTGTGCTGCAGAGGCGCTTCACACACGGGCACACTTAATCTTCGAGATTACCCAGTGAGAGTGTTAGTCGGTGGTCACTCTGCTTACAAGTGGGGAAACTGAGGCACGGAGCAGGTAAGAAATTGGCTCAGAATAACACAGCACTTAAGCAGTGTAGCTGGGATGTGAACCCTGGGCTCTACAGACTCCCAGCCACTGTTCACCAGAAAACTCTGAGGCAGCCAGATGGCGGGAAAGAAACTACAGTGTTTCCAGAAACTCAGGAGCTCATGGGAGGCCTCTTGCAGCAGAAAGAGCAGCTGAGAACTTGAAGAGGAGAGGGGCGCCGGGTGGGGGGAGCCAAGGGAGTAGCAAAGCTCTGGTGAGCGAGGCCCAGTGCTTAGGGCATTCTCCCCAAGCACTCACTATGTGGGCCCTACTGTGTGTCACGCCCCAAAATGGGTGCAGACAAGACACAAAGGCCCTGCTGTCTTACAGACTCTGGATACCGCCAAGTTAATCCCAGAGGATTCAGTGCGTGTTGACTTCCAGGAGGAAGTGGCCTCTGGAAGCAACTGGAGATTCAGTAGAGAAAGGGAGAAGGTTAGGAGAATGAGAGACAGTTGTAGTCCCGACCCCCAGGGCCTGGGGATCTGGCTGGAGCAGTTAGGGGACTGAGTATGATGAGCCAGGCTGAGCGGGTCCAGGACAGGGGGCCTGGGCAAGGCTTCTGGAAAGTGGGCCAGAGAGGAGCAGGAACTGTCCAGACAAGCGTGAGCCCTGCTTTCGCACACTGTCCCATGGCAGGCCCCCACTGCGACCCAGGCCCACTCCCATGCAGTGGGATGCGTATGCGTGTGCACAGGCCCTTTACCTCCTTCCAGGTCGGCCTGGCAGGCTCCCCCTGGAAAATCAGGAGCACCTTTGGCTCCGAGCCTGAGTGTGTGCCCTCTGGAATCATCTTTGGAATGTGGGTTTGGGTTGGATGCTGCCTGGTCCCCCAACTCGGGCTCCCAACCCGTTTTCTAGGTCTTTATGTCGTCCCTGTTTGCCTGCTTAGTTCCATGTCCACCTGCCAACCTTGCTTCCTACTGACTACGTTGTGACTCGGGCAGCAGGACTCGCCTTCCGGTGCCTCCTCCCATCTGAAAAGCAGAGAGAATTTTAAACCACCACACAGCACTGGGCTGGGGGAGAAAGGCCAGGTGCAATATAAAAGTGCTCATGGCTGGGTGTAGGTCGAATATGTCAATAATCCCAGAATGCTGGGAGGCTGAGGCAGGAGGACCACCAAGCCCAAGCCCATCCTGGGCAACTTAACAATTTAGCAGTACTCTGTCTCAAAATGAAAAATGAGTCAAGGGCTCGGTAGCTCAGTGCAAAGGCCTCAGTGCAGTCCCAGGACCGAGGGGGAAAAAGTACTTTGGACAAAGGCTGGAGCCTTTGTACAAGGTGCTGAGTAAGTACTCATTACACTAAAGATGAAAAGCAGGGAAATGAGCCTTTTCCTTCTGTGCCTGCTTGATTGTGAAATGAGGCTCCAAAGACTGCTGATAAGATCAGAGAGAACTCTAAAGCTGTGGTCAGCTGTGGAAACAGAGGTCTGGGAAATCTGGGGGCTGGGAGGAACTACGGGCTGGGAGGAACTACGGGAACTCTGTGTGTGCCTCTGCAACTTTTCTGTAGGTCAGAGGTTATGTCAAAATAAAAAGCTTAATGGAGCAGGGCTTTGCCCTGAGGCCCAAGAGAGGCAACAGAGGGGAGGTTATCTTCTTGTGTATACTTTTGTTATCCAGGGGTCTAAAAGTTATCTGGGCTGCTTGATCTGACCTTGGAGTGGGCCTGGAGGCTCCCAAATAATTAAATCTCTGTCTCCCGATCCAGGGGCTTCCCAAGCCTTACCTCTTCCTCAGCTCTGCTCCTGTGACACGCACCCTAGCACACAGTTGTTTTCAAGCCTGTCTTTTTGTTGTTTTGTTTTTAATGAATTTAGGACAGGGTGTATAGGGTGTACAAGGTCTCACTGCACAGATCGGACTCGTAGTGATCCTCCTATCTTCAGCCTCCCAATCACTGGGATTACAGGCGCATGCCACCATGCCCAGTCTCCCTCACTGTCTCAGCTTGCCCTGGGGTGGGCCAGCTCAGCACGCCAGGAATGTCTCTCTATCTCTCTGTCTCTGTCTTTCCCTGTCTCTGTTTCTCTCTGTCTCTTGTCTCTCTCTCTTTCTGTTTGTATCTGCCTCTGTCTCTGTCTCTTCTCTCTCTCTCTCTCCCTCTTCCCCCCCATTCTTGCCAAGGTGCCCAGGCTGGGCTTGAATTTGCCACCCTCCTGCCTGCCTCAGCCTCCCAGCAGGCTGGAGTGACAGGTGTGTGCTTGCATATCCAGATGACCATATTATCATTCAAATTAAAGTTCACCTCAAGCTTTGCACTCCTTTGCATGCTTCTGTGGACCTTGACCAATGTGTAATGTCAAGTTTCTATGATGTAGAAACTTAAAGATAATTTTACTATCTTAAAAATTTCTTGTTCTCTGCTTATTCCTGCTAAATCCTGGGGGCTGGAATTTTTTTTTAATGAGGAAAAAAAGTATGTATTAGCCAGCTGGACTCAGTTTAGATGATCCCAATTTTGTTGGAAACATCCAGTGCATCATAATCAGGAGCCAGTTGAACATAAGCCTTCTCTCAGGCCTGATCAGGGTATTGACCTTGGCAACATCAATGTCATAGAGCTTCTTCACAGCTTGCTTGATCTGGTGCTTATTGGCTTTGACATTCACGATGAACACGAGTGTGTTGTGGTCCTCGAACTCCTTCATGGTTGACTCTATGCTCAGGGAGAACTTGATGATGGCATAGTGGTCGAGCTTGCTTCTCCTGGAGGTGCTCTTCTGAGAATATTTGGCCTGCCTCCGGAGCCACAGTGTCTTGGGACAGCAGAAGGTGGGCAACGTTCTTATCCTCTTTTTTTTTTGTGGCTTCATTTGTGGCCATGCTTTTCAGCATGGCCTTCAAAGCTTTTGCTTTGGCTTTAGCTTCAGGAAGGGCAGGAAATCTTCACCCTCAGTGCCATCTTGGTAAAGAGGCTTGGAAATCTTTTTGCCTGTCTCCATAGACTTGCCTGTTTTTTTCAGAGGGTCATTCAGTTGGGATTGGACAGTAGAGAACCCTGTTAAAATTGGCTTCTCTCTCTCAGCAATACATTCTAAGTTCTTCCATGAGACCTCAGTCCTTTGGTCACCAAGCAACACTTCCTTCTGAATGTTCACAGTCTGTTTTTTCTGAGACAGGGTCTGGCACGTAGTTCAGGCTGACCTTGAACTTGCAGTGATCCTCCTGCCTCAGCCTCCCAAGTGCACCCCTGCGCCTGACCCATTTACATGCTTCTTGGAAAACATCTTGGTTCCTTGCAGTTTAGGACAAGTTTGAGCGGAGCTGGTATGGACACCCATGTACAGAAGTTTGTGTAGGCTTACATTTTCAACACAGCTGGGTAAATACCAGGGAGTCCAGTTGCTGGGTCTGCTGGGTCATGTGGTGAACCTATGTTCAGGATGAAAATGAGAATGCAAGCCGGGCGTGGTGGCGCATGCCTGTAATCCCAGCACTCGGGAGGCTGAGGCAGGAGGATTGTTGTGAGTTCGAGACCAGCCTGAGCTACAAAGTGAGCTTAAAGCCAGCCTGAACTGCATAGCGAGACCCTGTCTCAAAAAGACAAAAAAAAAAAAAAAAAAAAAAAAAAAAAAAAAAAAGAAAATGAGAATGCATCTTCCAGCCCAGCTGCACAAGTCCTACCCTCAGCAATGAATATGAGTTCCTAGCATTCCTTATTCTTGCCACTGTGTGGTGTTGTGAGGGGTTTTGGATTTAGCTGCTGTAGCAGGTACGCAGTCTCATCTCAGTGCCAACTTAATATGCAACTAGTTAATGACAGAGGGTATGGAGTGTCTTCCTCTATGTGCCTTTGTCATCTGTATATCTTACTTTTGCTGTTTAATCCCTTTTCCCTACTTCATTTCTTATTGCTGAATTTTCAAAATTCTTAGTCTACGTTAAACAGAAGTCCTTGAACAGATCAGCGCTTCTCTACTCGGTGGCTTAGCTCTTTGCTGTCTTAATAGTGTCTTTTGCAAAGCAGATGTTATAAATTTTGTTAAAATCCAAATCATATTGGGCTGGCGAGATAGCTCAGAGGACTAAACCGCCTGCTTAGGCAAGCTTAGGCAAGCACGGGGGCCTGGGTTCAGTCCCTGGAACCACAGGCCATGCCAACCCCGCCCCCAAGGCAGGCTAAGCTGGACCCAGACAGAGTCCGGGAACACGCCTCTAATCCCAGCCCCAAGGAGGCTGAAAACAGGAAGATCACTATGAGTCCGAGTTGCATAGTGAGACCCTGCAACAACCAAATACATTAAAAAAAATCATCTTATTTTTTCATCAATTCTGTTTTTGATGTTATATTCAGTCATTGCCAAATCCAATGAAACCTAGAGCTGGGATTTTATTGTACAATAGCTTCTAACGTTTTTCAGTTTATGTTTAGGTATATGATCCATTTTGAGTTTTGATTTTTTTTTTTTCCCGGTACTAGGGATTGAACTCAGGACCCTGTGCTTGCTAGGCAAGCACTTTTTTTTTTTTTTTTTTTTTTTTTTCGGAACCGGGGTTTGAACTCAGGCGCTTGTGCTTGCCAGGGAGCACTTATAGGCAAGCACTTATTCTATTGAGCTATCTGCCTGGCCCTTGATGGTTTTGTTTTTGAGTCTGTGTGTGTGTGTGTGTGTGTGTGTGTGTGTGTGTGTGTGTGTGGGCGCGCGCACGCGCGCGCACGTAATGTTTTTAGAGAAAGACATTAAGTTGGTGACACTATTTGTTGGAAGAAATATCTTCTCTCCACTGAGTCACCTTGGCTTCCTTATCCAAGGTCAGATGATTCTATCTATGCAGGTCCATTGTGGGGCACCTTACCGGACTCCATTATCTCCATAGACACAGTCACTTTTAGAGTTAAGTAACGAAATCCTTTAGCTCTTTTTAAGTGTTCTACACAGATCGGACTCATAGCGATTCTCCTGTGTTCAGCCTCCTACGTGCTAGGATTACAGGCGCGCCCCTCCACGCCCAGTCGTAATCAAATCCCAGCCCCTGCATGTGCCTAAGCAGGTGCTGTAATTCACTGTGCTATCCGGCTGGCCCTTCACTTATTTTCATCTTCAGTAGCTTTTGCTAAGTTTTATAGTTTTTCTCTTACGGATCCTGTAAATATCTCATGGATTTATAGTTACATACTTATTTTGCCCTGCCTTTTTGGGTGCTAATGTAACTGGCATTGAGATTTTAATGTCAGATTTCAATTTCTCATTGCTGATGTACAGAAAAGTAACTACCTTTTATGTGTAAATGTAGTATCCTGGAGTCTTGCTACAAACATGTATTCATTTCAAGGGGATTTTTTAAAATTGACTTTTTGGAATTTTCCCCAAATAATGGTCATCTACATACAGAGATAGTTTTGTTTCTTCCTTCTCAATCTGTCTATTATTTTTCTCTGTCTTGATGCATTAGGTAGGACTTTTAGTATGGTGTTGAGCTGGTCAGAAGCAGCAATATCCCGTTCTTGGGAAATCATCTAGTTTGTCATTAAATAATATGTTAGCTGTAGGGTTTTTGTAACTGTTCCACATCAAGTTGAAGAAATTCCCCTGTATTCCCAGATTCCTTTTTCTCCCACACTTGTCCCCAACCCCATTTTTAGTTTGTTGAGAGGCTTTTTTTTTTTTTTTTAAGGAATATGTGTGTGTTTCTGTCATATGCTTTTTAATGTACCTATTTGCACTATATGATTTTTTTCTTATTTAGCTGGTTGATGACTTTTAGTTGTTGAATCAGCCTTATATACCCAGAGTAAATTTTTCTTGGTCATAGAGTGTAATTTCTTCTATGCATTATGGGATTTGATTTATTAGGATTTTGTTGGAGACTTTTATATCTGTGTTCAGGAGAGATATTAGTGGTTTTCCTTTCTTTTAATGTTTTTATTTGACTTTCACATTAGAGTAATGCTGTCCTCATAGAATTAGGAAATAGTGTTTTTTGATTTTTTTTTTTTTTTCTTGGTGGTACTGGGGATTGAACTCAGGACCTTGCACTTGCCAGGCAGGTACTTATTCTACTGAGCTATTGCCCCAGCTCCTGCTTCTATGTTGTTTGAAAAAGGTTATAGAAAATTTGCATCAATTCTTCCCTAAATGTTTGGTAGAATTTGTGATGGAAACCATTTGAATCTGTTGCTTTCTTTTTTGACAGGTTATTAATTATGAATTTAAATTCTTTAATAGATAAAACAAATTAAGATTATCATTTCTTGGGTAAGGAAAGTGTGGTATCAATTTATATGCAATAGAGCACTATTTGGTAATAAAGAAAAATGGAATTATATCACGTATAGGAACATCTGTGGAACTGGAGATTATCATGTTAAGTGAAATAAGCTGTACTCAGACAAATATTGAATACTTTCCCTCATATGTGGAATCTGAAGAAGATAGCAAGAAAATAGGAGACTATTATTAGACAAATGAAAGGAAACAGGGAGTGAGGGTGGGTGATGAGGGACCGAAGATGAGTTATTAATTAGTTAAGATGTCACAATGCTACCATGAATCTATTAAGATGGAAAGGTTCTCCACACTCTGCAAAGTGAAATGGCTGGTGGCAAAACAGCACATACAGCACTGCCAAGTTTGATTTTCTAAAGCGTATTAAAATAAATTGTCTGGGGACCAGGGAGATGGGTCAGTGGAATAAGTGCTTCCCTGGCAAGCGCAAGGGCCTGAGTTCAATCCCCCGTTCTGCCTAAAATAAATAAATAAATGGTCTGGAATGGTCATTTAATTGTTTCAATCTGGCTGTGTGGGCGAGGTTATGAGAGTATTTTTCTAGTAGCTTTTCTTATTCATGCTTTTTTTAAAAAATGTATTTGGTTCAGGGCCTCACTATGCAGCTTGGACTTGTAGTTATCCTCCTGTTTTCAGCCTCCTCAGCACTGGGATTACAGGCGTGCACCACCATGCCTGGACTCGGTGGTCAGCACAGCATGTGGTGCCAGGGATCGAACTCTGGTCTCTGCGCTTGCCTAAGCAGGCACTTAGTCCGTTGAGCTACGTTGCCGGCCCCCTTATTTGTGCCATTATGAAATGTTCCTAGACGGGCATGGTGGCGCATGCCTGTAATCCCAGCACTGGGGAGGCTGAGGCGTGAGGATTGTTGTGAATTTGAGACCAGCCTGAGCTACAAAGTGAGCTTACGGCCAGCCTGAACTGCATAGTGAGACCCTGTCTCAAAAAGACAAAAAAAAAAAAAAAAAAAAATTTCCTAGGCAGAAGAAATTAAGAATTGCTATAAACATGTAAAATGTTGAATATGTTAGTTAGCTTGACCGTAGAAATCCTTTTACAATGCCTACATCTGAAAGCATGATGTTGGGCACTTTAAATATATATGATGTTATGGGTCAGTTATACTCAATAAAAAGAGAATTTAAAATATGATTTCTCCATTTTAAGTATTAGACTTTTGTGTATTTCAAAGAACTATCTTATGGTATCTGTCATCAAATTTGTGGCCATAGGATTAATAGTATTCCTTTATCTTTTTATGTCCATAGGATCAATAGCAGTGATCTTACTTTCATTTCTGATATTGTTTCTATCTTCTTTTTTTTTTACTTTACTGGCCTAGATAGATAGAGATTATTAATTTTGTTGATCTTTTCAAAGAAATACCTCTTTGTTTCATTGAATTTTCTTAATTGATATTTTGTTTCTAGTTTCTTTGATTTCTGCTATAATTTTTTTCAGGGAGCATCCTGAGGGTTGAACACTGGGCTTTTCACATGCTAGGCAGGTGATCTACCCCGAGCTACACACACTTGCAGTGCCTTTATTAATTTTAGAAAAACAGACTTCAGGGCTGGCCAAATAGTTCAGTGGATTAAAGTACCTGAAAGCAGGAACAGGGGCTGGGGGTTTGATCACTGGGCCTGCCTTGCAGGCCCCTCCCCTGGGGTGCGCTGAGATGGCAATTGAGACTGGGCGTGGTGGTGCACGCCTGTAATCCCATGGCTCTTTTTTTTTTTTTTTTTGGTGTAACTGGGGATTGAACTCAGGACCTTGTGCTTGCCAGGGAAGCGCTTATTCCACTGAGCCATCTTCCCTGTGGCTTCCCTGGCACAGCGCAAGGTCCTGAGTTCAATTCCCAGTATGGCAAAAAAGAAGAAAAAAAAAGGGCATTCATCTCCCCAGCTCTTGGGAGGCTGTAAATAGGCAGATAACTATGAGTCTGATCTAGTAGTGAGACCCTGAACACCCTGTAGACTCTTCCCTATAATACATAAATATACATATATATATCACAATAAAGAATATTAACAGGGATTAAAGAAGACATTACATAATGACAAAAAGGTCAATTCTCCAAGAAGAAAAATCCTCAGTACATACAGATTGAAAATCAGAGTCCAAATACATGATGCAAAAATGAGAAAACTGGGCTCCAGACACCTTGACAGTTCTGATTGAGTGACCGTCGGGCTCAGCAGGCAGAAGGACATCGTTGAGCTAAAAACCATTGCCAACCACTGCCAGCCTCTACTGTTTTCTTTCTTTTCTTTTGCTTGGTTTAGGTTTGTATTGGTCTTCTTTCCTTCATCAACGAGATGAAAACTCTGATCTTAGAACTTCCTTTCTTTATGCATTCAGTGCTACAAATCTTCTCCAAGCTACATCTCACACATTTCGGTAAGTTATGTTTTCATTATCATTCAGTGAAAATAAAAGAAAATTCTCTTGTGACTTTTTGGATTCATGTTACTTAGAAATGTATTTTTAATCTCCAAATATTTTGGGATTTTCCAGCTATCTTTTTGAAATTAATTGATTTCTAGTTTAATGCTGTTTTCTCTGAGAATATCCGTTGTGTGATCTCTGATCTTTTTAAATGTGTTCAATTTTGTATGGCCCAGAACATTGCTGTCTTGGCGAATATTCCATGTAGGTTTGAGAAGAGTGTGTATCCATGGTTGTGGGGAGCTATATCCTGTTGATGCCAATGAAATCCCATCGGCAGTGGCTTTTAGATCAACTCTGTCCTTACTGATTTTCTGCCTGCTAAGCCCGTTGGTCACTGAAACAGAAATGTCAAGGTGTCTGGAGCCCAAATTAATTTTTTTTTTTTTTTTTTTTTTTTTTTTTTTTTTGCGGTACCAGGGATTGAACTCAGAGACCTTGCGCTTGCCAGTCAAGTGTTTATTCTACTGAGCTATTTCCCTGGCCATTATGCAATGTTAAAATTGCACTTACAAGTCCTAAACCTTTGCAGGAAGAAAGAAAACCTGGGTGCTGGGCAATCAACCCACCCACAGCTATTTCTGAGCATCCATTCTCGCCTGAGTGGGACCACACCTGTGCGCTGGTCCTTTTTACCCTTATTTTGAGACTTAGTCTCCCTGAGTCACTAAGGGAGGGTGGGCTCAGACTTCAACCCCTCGCCTCAGCCTCCCAGAGTGCAGGGCTCAAGGAGCACAGGCCACTGCACCTGTTCTATCACGCCTACTTTTTAAAAGAGTCATAAAGGGGTCAATAGGCCAAAATTTAAAAGAACACACTCACATTAAAGCACCTGCTGAGCCCAAATTTGTTATTATCCCATAATATTGCTATCCAAATAATTGTGCATTTGTCTATTTCTTTTTAAAGTTTTCTCTTTTTTTTTCTTTGGCAGAACTGGGGATTGAACTTAGGTTCTTGTGCTTGCCAGGGAAGCACTTATTCTACTGAGCGATCTCCCCAGCCCCTGTTGTGTCTCTCTAGTAGAGCAGTTGTACTTTAAAACATTTTTGGTTCTCATTCACTCTCAAGATGCCATCTCTGCAAGACAAGAAGGAGCCTATGAGGTTATTTAGGTGCTTTTTATCTGGTAGAAGATGGACTTTTAGTTTGCTTTATTTGCCGTGCTGTGGATTGAACTCGAGCCTCATATGTATTCAGCAAGCTTGCCCCAGCTTTACTGCTCTGAGGAGGGAATCCTTGAGTGTGCAAATTTTGGTGTCTTTCTTAGTGAGTGTCTAGAGTTTTCTATTTTCTTCTGTTTTTAAGATAAGAACAGCTTTCATGGGAGAAGGCTGAAGCCAATGGAAAAGCCTGCAATCTTGGGAATGTTTTCACTTCAAGAATAAAATTGTTTCTAAGAAACAATTTCCTCTTTGAAACATATGACCCCCCCTGAACACCCTATAGATCCTTCCCTAAAATACAAAAAAAAGGTCTGGGGAGAAGGCTGAGTAGAATAAGTGCTTCCTTGGCAAGCTCAAGGGTCTGAGTTTAATCCCTGGTTCCACCAAGAAAGAAAGAAAGAAAGAAAGAAAGAAAGAAAGAAAGAAAGAAAGAAAGAAAGA
>PVKA01041259.1:0-18193 GCA_004027165.1 Ctenomys sociabilis | reverse complement strand
AAAAAAAAAAAAAAAAAAAAAAAAAAAAAAAACCAGGCATGGTGGCACACACCTGTAATCCCAGCACTGGGGAGGCTGAGACAGAAGGATCACTATAATAAGTCTGAGCTGGGTAGAAAGTATTAATTATTGAATTTTTGATGTAATTCAGGTATAAAAAATAAGATACATAAACAGCTACACTCTCTTAATTTACTGATAAGAGACATATGGTATAATAATGTCTGTAAGTATAATATCATGTATGCACCTTCTATGATACCAGAACATTATGAAAACAGTTTGCAATGTATTAATTTATCAAATCCATCTTGTCAAGGTATCTTAAAACTGTCTCATTGACATTTGTACTTCAATAAAACAAAAATAAAAATTAAAAAAAATAAGTCTGAGCTGTATAGCAAGACCCTGTACCAAATAAATAATAAATAAGTAGATTTTTAAAGGAGTTTTATTCTAACCCATTTCAGAGTCTTTTAGGGCAATCTCTAAGCCAGCAGTTTTTAGCCCTTGTTATATATCAGAATTGAGCATAAGGGCTGGGGAGATGGCTCAGTGGAATGAGCGCTTCCCTGGCAAGCGCAAGTGTCTCAGTTCAATCCCTGGTTCAACCAAAAAAAAAAAAAAAATTAAAAAAAAAAAAACCTTTTGCCGGGCGTGGTGGCGCATGCCTGTAATCCCAGCACTCGGGAGGCTGAGGCAGGAGGATTGTTGTGAGTTCGAGACCAGCCTGAGCTACAAAGTGAGCTCAAGGCCAGCCTGAACTACACAATGAGACCCTGTCTCAAAAAAGACAAAAAAAAAAAAAAAGAATTGAGCATAGGTAAAATAGATTTTTAGGGTCCCAAACAGATAAATAGCAGCTAGAATGAGCTACTCAAGCTTCGCATTGAGACACGACCCAGTGGGCTCTGGACCCTGGTAGTACGTAGTACTTTCACATCTCTGGTCTCCTCTAACAGGTACAATCCTTAAGATGCTGATCTCCCAGACTCTACTAGGGATGCTTATTTAATGGGCCTGACATGGGTCTTCAGTAACAATACAGTCTTAGTTCTGAGGTTCTGTTAAAAAATACATTTGGCTCTTCCACTTTGTAGCCTTTGTGAGTGAAAAAGGAGAAACTTTGGTTCCCCACCTACTTACTTCTTTCCTTAGCCAGAGTTCCCCCATGACATGGCCCAAGCTGACCTCAAGCCTTTCAGTTGAAGAAGCCTGCTTCTTTAGCTTTGCAAGAAACAAGGACTGGCTGGGCATGGTGGTTCATGCCTCTAATCCCAGCACTTAGGAGGCTGAGGAAGGAGGATTGCTGCAAGTTCAAGAGAAACCTGGGCTACATAGTGAATTCAGGACCAGCCTGGACTACATAGGGAGACCTTACCTCAAAAAACAAGAGAGGCAGAGAGAGAGAGAGAGTGTGTGTGTGTGTGTTCAGGCACAGGCCACTGCACCTGCCTCTCGCTTTGCTTAGGAATCTCAAGGATGCATAGATCCTCCAAGAAACTTCACACTGTGGGCTCTTTGTCCAATGAATGTGTTGTTGGCAGTCATCGCCCTGCCCTGTCCCATTGTTCACATGTAAAGGGAACAACCCCTAATTTCTTGGCCCTGGATATGGGTCATCTGAGAAACCTTTCCAAGTGGCAGTGGCACCAGAGTAGCGTGGGGAGCAGGTTGTGCAGACAGAAGCCTGTTCACCAGGCCTGCCTGGGTTCTCTGCACAGGCAGAACCAGAAGAGAGCCCAAGGGCAGGCCTACTTCTGACAGTGAGGGTGCCTGCAGCAGAAAAAGATAAGGATGAAACAGGACAGGGTGGCATGAAGTCAGAAACAGGGGGCCCAGTTACTAGTCACTAACTAGCCAAGGTCACCTGGATGAGTTATCGAATCTCACCACACCTTGGGCTCCTTGTCCAATTTGAGCAAGTTGGATCTGGATGATTTCCATTAGTTAGTGGCAGGCAAAGCATTTTGAAATTGTCTGACCAGCTTCAACTATACAGAAGTTTGAAATGTCTATGTAAGGGCCCAGGGAGATAGCTCAGCAGAATAAGCGCTTGTTTGAAATGTCTATGTAAAGATA
Organism: Ctenomys sociabilis; assembly: GCA_004027165.1. Lineage (NCBI taxonomy): Eukaryota > Metazoa > Chordata > Mammalia > Rodentia > Ctenomyidae > Ctenomys > Ctenomys sociabilis. Next base: position 16,111 of record PVKA01041259.1, on the reverse strand, counting down.
GAAGCAACAAAGGAGAACTTAATGAGGATCAAAAGATTGGGAAAAATAAGTCCATCCAAAGGGGACCATTAATGATAGTGTAGCCATTGCCTGGAATATCACGCAGAAGTTAAAAGAAACAGACAATATATGCTGATATGGAAAAAAATCTCTACTTCAACAGGTAATTAAAACAAGAAGGTGCTAAGCAGTATGTATAATATAAAATGCAAATTTACTAGTGTAAAATATGCATATGCATATTTACTTATATAAGTACAGAAGACCACCTTTGGATGGCTAAAGAGAAATTTGTGAAAGTTATTTGCATTCATGGAAGGAAGCTGAGTGCTGAAGAGCAGCAGGGAGGAAGCCGACTTTGGTGGGTGCTCCTTTATACTTTCTGAATTGCAAACCATGTGACTGCATTACTTTAGGGCAGCAGGCTGTCTGTATCATTGAAAAGCTCTAAAAGGTTCGCCACCACGGCCTTAGCTGTGTCACCTATTCAGTGATAAACTGGAAGGTTGAATTCTTTTGATAATAGCGCCTGGCCATTCTGTGTGGTCTGGGAGTCACTTATATGTCCATCTTGTCAGAAATCACCTTCTCAGGCATCTAACCTGTCATGGCAATTAACCCCCCAGCCTCTAGACAGCGCGTGCCCACCCAAGCACCCATACAGACTGCCTCACGCTGTCTCTGGCCTGCAGCAGCGACACTGGCTCTCTCAACCCATACAAAGACCAATCTGCCACACAGATTCCACCCAGCAGTGCCCCCGGGCCCATCTCCAAAGGCCGAGATGGATCAGCAGCTCTAAGTCCATCTCTGGAAGGGCTCCTGGGTGACAGTGTCCTCTGAGCCTCTGAAGCTTTTCAACCTTTGCCATTGGATTGGCTGCTGAGTTGGGGCAGCCCAATGTGAACAAGGCCAAGTGAGAAGGGACAGGACTGAGATAACAGAGGGTGGCAGAGGAGGAAATGGCATTAGAGGAAGGGACCAAACACCTGACGAACCAGAGTGAGAGGCCACTGTGGAAAAGTGAGGGGTGAGGCTCACCTCCCGCAGCTTCTCCTGGGCCTCAGCCAGGGCTGCCTGCTTCTCCTGAAGCTGGGCCAGGGCAGCATTCATTCGGATGCGCTTGGGCTCCACCACGCGATACAGACGCCCATAGAGCTGCAGGGAGATGGTCAGGCCCCATCAACCTCCTGGGCACCCACCCGTGGGGAGCTTCCCTGCCCGCTGGCCCTGTTCCCACAGCTCTCCTGTCTGCCTTACTGTCCCATCCAGCTGCGGCACCCTTACCTCCATGGCCCGCACCCACATGCAGAGGGACTTGGCAGCCAGGGAGACGCGGCCTATAATATCAGGCTGGAAGTCAGGCTGGGCACAGTAGGCCCCGATCTTCTTCAGCACCTTATCTGAGATGTTATCTTTGTCAAAGTGGATCAGTGACTTGATGAAGTTCTGTTCCCCTGTAGAATGACAAGGCAGGCCTTAGGTAGAGGACTAATTCTGCACTCCCTACCCAGGTCCACTGCCAAAACTTGCTTTCTGGCGTGTATTTCCTGGGCTTAGCTCCCAAGGCCTCATCCTTACATCCATCCACTGACCTTGTTTCCTTTTCTAGTAAATTCTCACCCTCAATCTCCCAGCCTGTTTTCTTTTTTTATTTTTATTTATTTATTTATTTTTTTGTCTTTTTGAGACAGAGTCTCACTATGCAGTTCAGGCTGGCCTTAAGATCACTTTGTAGCTCAGGCTGGTCTCGAACTCACAACAATCCTCCTGCCTCAGCCTCCCGAGTGCTGGGATTACAGGCCTACTCCACCACGCCCGGCTGCCAGCCTGTTTTCTATCGCTTACCTTTACTGCCCAGCCAAGCCACACTACTCACCATTCTTTGCATATGCTTCACACTTTCTCCACGGCAGGGCTGCCAAACTACAGCTGGCAAGCTATGTGCTCCCAGGGGAGCCCAACATAGAGAAAAACCACACAATGAAAACAGTCCTGTTTCCCATTTTTGGATTCTTGCCTTTTGGGGGACCCTGAAGGCATTCCTGCCCTTACACATTCCTGTATCTTTATGATAATTATATTTTTTCATCTTATAGAAAGATGAACCATTTCTGTCACAACTGAAGAATCCTAAGTGAGGCTTTCATCTCTTTTTCCCCTCCACTCCATGCTCTGAGGGTCAGCACAACCCCAATGGCTGACACCCAGCAGCTGATCCACAGGCGCTGTGTGAGCCAAAGTCACCCACGCGGCTGTCTGGCTTACCTAGCTGCCGCTTGGCCTCTGCCCACGTGGGCTCACTGCCCCGCAGAATCATGACTGCTTGCATCACCATCTCCACCTGGGCAGGGGGTCGGCCGTAGGACTTGATCTCACCTATGTCCTTCTTGTTCAGTGACTCGAGGGCCTGGGAAAGGCGGTGAGCGCGCGGGGTCTGAGGGTCATGTACCTCTTCATTGTCCCACGTCTCTGGGGACTTTGAGGACAAAGAAGGCCAGGCTCGTTCCCACTCCTTGTACCCATCCTGGCACCCGCCCCTGGTACCCGCATGGCCTCTTCCAGAGCTGGCAGTGCCTCCTCTAGATCTTTCTGGGCATTGTCAGCCAGTGCCTGACATTTCACTTCCTCAATGGCAATCTTTTCACTGTTGGCCGTTACTGCCTAGGGATGAAAAGAGAACAAGGCCTTGCACAAACGTGGAATGATGGGTGGTGGGAAGGAGAGGTGGTGGGAAAGACAAAAGAAAAAGCAAAAGAAAATTCAAGGAGTGGTCGTGCCGGGCGTGGTGGCGCATGCCTGTAATTCCAGCACTGGGGAGGCTGAGGCAGGAGGATTGTTGTGAGTTCGAGACCAGCCTGAGCTACAAAGTGAGCTTAAGGCCAGCCTGAACTGCATAGTGAGACCCTGTCTCAAAAAGACAAAAAAAAAAAGAAAATTCAAGGAGTGGTTTAAGCACTTTGGAAAAGTAATTAATGAGGACCAGGAAACATCTTTGGGGGTGGAGTGAGGCGGGGACTGGAAGGAGAGGGGTGTAAAGGCAGGGCGGGTGACCTTCTGCTGCTCATCTGCTTCCCGCTTCTGCTGCACGATGATGACCAGGTACTCCTCACACTGTTTTTGAAACTCGGCCACCTTTTTTTTGGCATCCTCCAGCTCCAAGGACATCACTTCCACCTTTTCCCTAGTTTCGTCAATTTTAAACAGTCCTGTCCGCAGCTTATTGGCTTGGTCCAGTAGTTCTTGCCGTTTTTCTCTCAACAGCCTAGGGCAGAGAATAGATAAGGTCACAGAGGAGCTGGGCTCCCTGGAAAAGGGTGTCCTACATAATCTTCCTTCTCTGTGGACCTCTTCAGTCCTTGTCTCCCTTTCTGGTCATTTTGTTATTCTGTTTTGTTTGACAGTACTGATGAGTGCACCCAGGGCCTTTACGTGAGCTAAGTCACTCACCCTTTTCATATTTTTTTATTTTGAGTAGGTAGAAAATGGTCACAATCATCCATGAGTGAAAGTTGCCCAGGCTGGGCTCAAACTTGCTATCTTCCTGCTTCAGCCTCCCAGAGGGATGGGATTACAGGCTTGTGTTACTACATAAATTATAAACATATCATGGGAATTATGATATAATACTAATATGATTTACAATAACTCTATACTTAGTCCTTGTGGTACTCAGCTCCCAAAACTCTTGGAATCTCCAAAATGACAAAAGCATAGTGGCACCTTGATTCATGAATATTTTTGTCTGCAAATAATTTGGTTCACAAACAGCAGTGCTTTGCAAAAATTTACTGTTATTTTTGAACTCTCCATCAGATGAGGGATATGATTGTGGCCATTTTCTACCCATGAACATAAACATGGCCATCCTTTCCAGAGTTGGGAAACTGAGTTTGTGGACTGAGGTACCATTGTGTCTGTTTGCTAGTGAGGTGACTTGTGGCTGGGGGCTCCTGAAGAGGCGAAGCCAGCCTATGATCAAGGATTGGAACTTTCACCCTGAGCTAGTCCCCAGGGGATACTGAGCTAACCCTGCCTACTTAGTGAAGCCTCTTTAAAAACCCAAAAGGACAGAGAGCTTTCAGGTAGGTGAGCATTCATCCATAAATGCCAAGTGCACAGGCACAGAAGCTCCTGTGCTCAGGACCCTTGCTCACCTGTATCTTTTGTAATAAATTGGCAACCATAAGCGAACGTTTCCCTGAGTTCTATGAGCTACTCTAGCAAATTAACTAAACAGGGGTAGTCATGGGAACCCATAATTGTAGCTAGCTGGTCAGAAGCACAGATAAAAACAACACAGGGCTGGCATTTGAGGGGGGGGGCATCTTGTGGTTTGAGCCGTTAGTCTTGGGCTCTGATTGTATCTCCTAAAGACAGCATCAGGATTGTGCTAAATTATAAGAAACCCAACTAGTTAGTATCCATTGAGAACTGCTGGTGCATAGAGACCCACCTCACCCATAGTCTGTGTCAAGAAGTGTGTTGTATGTATATGAGAAAAGGGAAAACACTTTTTTCTATTACATGAGATGACAAGTTTAGATGACAGTAAAGGCAGACAGGAAAAGGCTGGGTATAATACAGCAACATCCCAGTTGTATTATTATCCTAAAAGACAAATGGGGACGGAGAGGGTGTGGACAGGGTGAGAGCCCAGGGAATATGACTTGGGGTCCAGGGGTGGCTCCTCCTACCAGAAGCTCTGGCCCTCACTCGTCAACTTCCAGAGCACAACTAAGAGCCTCTGCACCTCCATCATCCCATCTCTGCACCCACAGTCCTGAGCCTGGTCCCTCCTCTAGCTCCTGGATATTTTCCATGACATTATTTTACCAATTGTTCTCGAAAGACACCAAGCTCAGGGTCAGTGAGATCGCTCAGCAGACTAAGTGCCTGCATACCTATAATCTCAGCACTGGGGAGGCTGAAAACAGGAGGATCACTATGAGTCTGAGCTATATAGTGAAATCCTATACCAAATACATTAAAAAAAAAAAAAAAAAAAAAAAAAAAAAAAAAAAAAGACACCAAGCTCCCTGGCCCTCCACACCCCTGCTCTTTTTCATACTTCTTATATCCAGACACAAGTTCCAGGTAGTTGGTGGGTGTGACGTAGTTGTATCTTCGAAGCTCCAACAGCATCTTCTGGGAATACTGAGCCACTGACCAGTGCATGGTGACAAAGATCTGGGCCACTTTCTTGTGGATCTGAGGCCAATAATACAGAATGAAAGACAAAGGAGATGAAGGAAAAAGTGGGAGGGATGTCAGGGCTGTGATGGGGGGAGGGGCTCACATTCTCCTGAGTCCCTAAGTCCACGCCTACGAGGTACTTCTCAGCCACTTCTAGCAGGGCCTCACGGGGCCACTCTGAGAACCAGTTGATGGTTGTGCAGTTCACCAAGGCTGGGTACTGGCGGATCCAGTTCCTGGGGAGGAATTTTGGGAGGCAGTGAGGCCATTCACAGAAGCCACCAGGTCTGGCCTCAGCACACATCCATCCCCCTGCTTTGCGGGCACCTACATGCCCTTTCCTCTTGCTCCCTGTATCTCCTCAACCAGATTCGGCCCTCTCAGAGCTAGCTCAGAGTAGCACTTGGGAGCACATTCCGGATCCATACTTTCCGGCTGTGGCTCTTGGGCAAGTATGGAACCTCTGTGAACATCAGTGTTCTCCTCTCTAGAAGGGGCCTGGCTATTCATACGCAGATGGCTGGGGGATTCCATGACATAACACACGTAAAATACTTAGTGTAGCACTTGGTGCTTGTCAAATACTCAATATTCCATAGTACTAAAAAAAAAAAAAAAAAAAAAAAAGCTTGGGTAGCTGTTTCTCTGCACACATGTGATCTCTTCCTAGATTTTAATGCCCTTAAAAATATAGTCAGACTAAGAATGAGTAAAGAAAATGTGGTCTTATATACTATGGAATATTATTCAGCCTTTAAAAGAGAAGGAAATCATGTCACATGCTACATAATCAAGGACACAATGATAAAAGAAATAAGTCAGTTATAAAAAGACAAATACCATACAATTCCACTTATATAGAGTTTTCAAAAGTAGTCCAAGTCAGAGACAGAGGTACAGTGGTGGTTTCCAGGGGCCAGGGAGGCAAAGATGAGCAGTTATTAGTGGGTACAGAATTTCAGTTTGAGAAAATAAAAGAGCTCTAGAATCTCTTGCACAACAATGTGGATATACTTAACACTATCCAACTGTATGGCAAACATGGCTCAGGTGAGAAGTGTTATGCTGTCTTTTGTTTTATTTTGTTTTGGGTATTGGGATTGAATCTGGGTCTTCACACTGGGTTAAAAAAGAGCCAGCCCCTTTTTAATATTTTCTTTTGACACAGAGTCTTGCTCAGTTGTCCAGGCTAGCCCTGAACTACTTATAATCTTCTTGCTTCAGCCTCTCTAGGAGCTAGGATTATAAGATGTACTAGTGTTTTCAGCTGTGTGTGTATTTGTGTGTGGGGGGGGGGTTGTACCATGATAAAGGTTTAAAACAACAAAACAAAAGCATCATCAACCAAAAGAAAAAAACCCAGTCACACCAACAGATACCGATGACTACCATTTTGGACATTTGAAGGAAGGTGCAGTTGGTGGGAAGACTATGGGGTGAGCCAGGTGTGAAGGCCTGTGCAGGACACTACCTTCTGAAAGGCATGGGAGTTGCACGATGAGGGGAAGACCAAATGAGGGGGGGCTAAGGGCCCCTAGGAAGAAGCTATGAGTCACCTGAAGGGGTCCCCCACGGGGCTAAGGCAAAGCACGATGTGCAGGTTGTTTCGCACGCGCTCTATCAGGTAGGTGAAGAGGCTGTCTGAGGATTCAAGCACCTGCTCAGCCCGGGCCTGCTCTATGATGAGCGTCTGGATCTGGACAAAAGCCACATAAGGGCAGGGTTAAAGGCAGGCCTGCCCAGTAGGGTCCCTGGATGGCTGAAGAGAAATGGCCCTTCAGTCCTACAGAGTGGGTGAGATGGATGGGGTGCTACGGAAGCAGATTCTGGGATCTGTAGTGCTTTGTGGGGGGGTGACTTAGAAAGCCCCAAAGGCCAACTGGCTCACAAGCAGGTGAGGGAGATGTACCTCTTCAAATTCATCAGCCTTATAGAGATTAGGGACCTCGCCTGAGCTGAGGATGTTGTTAATATCCTCTAGGAAGGATTCATCAGCAATCTGGGTATCCACAAAAAGGAAGGACGTGGTCTTGAGCTCTACCCCAGCTTGGCGATAGAGACGCTTGATATCTGGCCACATGAGGGATAGAGAAGAGGGGAGAGAACAGACCCACTTTCGAATCCCTGTCCTGCCCTTCATAACACTCTGGAGATTCAGGAGCGCCTCCCCAACTCAGCCCATGGCACGGGCAGCACCATCTGACTCCCCGACACACAGCCAGCAGGTCTCGCAATCTGCTCCCCTCCCTTCCCTCTTGTCACCAAAGCAGCTCAGTCGTTTCGTTCTTCACCCGCTCTGAGCCCCACCATACCATCTCGGAACTCCTGCTTTCGGTAGTGCTTGGTGACCTCAATCTGAAAGGCGTCGTACTCGCAGATGGACGAAGCCAGGCGGGCCAGGCTCTGGCGTCCACTGCCGCCGATGCCCACCAAGAGCATGTTGCCCCGAGGCTGTCCGATCACCCGAACAATCCGTGTGACTGGGAGCAGGGTGAAGATAATAAATTGGCTAAGCAAACTCAAAAGACCTCTGGTCTCCCAGCTAGGGATCGAGACCCCTGGATGTAACAGTAAGGGAGCCGAGAGGTTTGGAAAGAGGTTGGTGTCTGAGTCCCTGACAGTGATTGAACTTTTAACTTTACCTGGCCTATTAAATAGCCATTTCCTTCCTAGGAAAGGACCTGGGGGCAGAAGAAAGGCAACTTCCAGATTTGACTTGGGAGCAGGCTGGGAAGGGAAGCCTTTTCCCTTAGAAATACTGAAGGGGCAGCCGGGCATGGTGGCACATGCCTGTAATCCCAGCACTCGGGAGGCTGAGGCAGGAGGATTGTTGTGAGTTCGAGACCAGCCTGAGCTACAAAGTGAGCTCAAGGCCAGCCTGAACTGCATAGTGAGACCCTGTCTCAAAAAAAAAAAAAAAAAAAAAAAGAAATACTGAAGAAGGGGCTGAGGGGGAGGGGCGGGACATAGCCAATGCTCACTGTGTTCAATGGCCTCTCGGAAGAGTACCAGCTTCATTGGCACCACAGAGGGAGACAAGTTGTACGCATTTAGAGCCGTCTCTATGGCTGTCTTTAGTGATGTCAGATCTGTCAGGTCTTCATAAACCTTGGGCTCCTTCAGGAAGTCCCCTGGGCCAGGACAGAAAGGCATCAAGTCTCCAGTGCCTAGGCCTCCCCAAAGCTTCCTTCAGGGCCCTTGGCAACAGGGCTCCAGGCCCCAACCCTCCTTGTCCCCTCAGCCTCCTCAGGGTCACAGGCTCACCAAAGATAGGAGGACGTCTGTTTGGACAGAGATTATGAAATGTGAGGTCAAAGAATGAGCCAAGTTTATCACTTATGATGCCCACAAAGGCTTCCATGTCTGTCGCATCCACCAGTCTGTCAGAGAAGACTCTGTAGGGAAGCAGAGCGTGAGAGCTGACTGAAGAGCGGAGCGGCCCCGGGGGAAGGCAGAGATTGGAAGCAAGGCTGAGGCAGGCTGACACTGTCCAGGGCACATGTGCGATTCTCACCTGAAGCACTCGTGAATCCAGAGTCGTGTGATGCTGGCCTTGGTATCATGGAAGTCCTTGTTGGCTCTGAGCATGCCCTGAAACACCTGGGGAAGAGAAGTGAGGGACTATGTTGGAGAGAGGAAAGAGACTCCCCCACACCCTAAGGTTTTGGAGGTAAGGGCAGAGACAGTGGCATTTTGGGATAGAGTGTACTGTCTGCTATGCCTAGGCTGTAATTTGTATGGCTCAGGCTTATTTTGAAAAAAAGTGAACGTCTCCGAGGAGGTTGGGCCAGGCCAAAGGGCAAGGTCATATGATGTTCACCTTGGAGATGTCACGAAGGTTGAAAAGGTAGTGGATCTTGGCAGGTGTAGGCAGGAAGCGCTGCACCACTGTGTTATACACGTCCAGCGTGGCCTCTGTCACCACGTTCCCAATCGGCTTCACCTCTTCTTCGAAGTCCTGAAGCTTCTGGTTGATCATGGCACCAAATATGCGAATAATCTGGGACTCCTAGAAAGAGACCTCAGATTCACTTTCTGAGGTTCCTGGCCTTCCAGCCAGGGTGAGAGTCAGGATGAGGCAAATGCAGAGCTTGCTTCATCAGCAAAAGGTAAGGGGGTGTGGAAGGGGCAGAAAAAGAAAGGGAGGAGGAGGCGGGAGCAGGAGGAAAGGTGGGAGGGAGAAAAGAAATTTTTGTGTGCATATGCGTGCTGCTGGAGATTGAATGCAGGGGCTCACAAATGTTGGAAAGTGCTTGATACATGCCCCCGCTCTTCAATTTTTTTTTTTTTGCACTGCTTTAGACTGCTGAGCTATCTGACTAGCCCTAAAAAAGTTTTTTCAGACAGAGTCTTACTAAATTGCACTGCTAGCCTTAAACTATAATCTTCTTTCCTCATCCTCCAAAGTACTAGGATTACAAGCACACATTCCTTCTATCCTGCTTAATTTTAACTTTTTCAAAGCATTACATTTTTTGATGCCCCCCAAATTCTGTACCTTGGTGAGTACATCTCTTACCTCACCCTAATTCTGGCATTGCTCTGGCTCTCAGCTTCACAGGACCTATAATTCTGAGTTTACTTGGACCCCACTTCATCCCTGCCCACATTCCAGCAACTCTTGACTCCCATCCTTTGCTCTCCTGCTTCAGGAGGCCAGCAAAGGCTTCTACAGCATGTCACAGCTCCCGGCAGGTGACTCTGCTCAGGGTCTCTTAGCGCCCTCCATAATCTTCCCCCTTGTTCTCCAGGGTAGGGATGATTGTGCCTGGCTCAGCCCCCTCCTAACAGTCCTCACTGCAGCCTCACTGTGGGGAAGGTCATGTTGATGAGGTTGAAGCGACTCTGTAGCCTTGGGGAGATGACAGTCCGTCCGCCCCCAGCAGGGCCCATGGCAGCCATCAGGAACATGTCCTGGAGAGAAGACAGGATGGACAGCAGGGAGTCAGGAGGGAGGAGGGCTGACGGGAGCTGCAGGATAGGACAATGCTTCAAAATCACTGGGAGAGAGGCTATTGAATGTTCCCAACAGAAATCACAAACAATCAATGTTTGAGGTGAAAGACAGGCCAATTACCCTGACCTGATGACCTGATGATCAGTAAACATCGTGTAGGTACAATGAAATGTGGGTACTATATATATATATATATATACACACAATTATGTGTCAATTAAAATTATTTTAAAATTTAAACAACAAAAAGTAATAGGGAAGAAGGTGGTAAGTGGGAGGACAAATGGTGAGACAGATAGGGACAGGATGAGAAGGAGAAAAGAAACATGGAGTGACGCAAGGGAAAAGATAAAGAGAAGGAAAGGATTAGGAGGGTTTTTAGAATTATCAAAGTAATATATTTGCCTTTATTCCATTGTTTTAATCACTGTACCCAAGTTAGAAAATGCGGTAAAGTTAAACAACAGCTTCATTATTATGAAACAACCTTCTCTTTTTTCTTTTCAAATTTTATTATCTAGTGCACATGTGAACACATGAACTCTCCTAGGTATACTCAAATTGATGATTGGGCCATTTTTGACCCTGAATGCCAGAGAGATGAGCACCCAGAAACCAGGCCAGACTGCCCATTCACTAAAGAAAACCAAAAAAGATACTCAGATCCCATGGGAAAAAGGTCCGACTGAAGGGAGATTCCTGGGTTCTGGATGGGGAGCAGAGAACCGAGAGCATGGAGGTGGCAGCTGCCCGTGCCAGAGGCAGAGGGCCTGGCCATGTGGAGTTAGGACCGGGGCTCCAAGTCAGTTCTGGGAAAGGAGCAGGGTAGCACATGAGCATGGAGTGGTAGGAGGAGCTTTTGCTCACAAATTGTACAGCAAGGTCTTGAGGACAGTTAACAACAGGGGCCAATAACTTAGGAGCCAGATGTATGGCCTCTTCCAGGAAGGAATTGTAGGGCAAGAGCCTAGGGTCCCAGTGCAGTGGACACTGAGCTACACTAGGAAGGGACAAAGGCCCAGGAACAAACCCCCAGGATGCTTACTCGAATGTACTTGATGGTCTGCTTTGTACGATCATACCAGAAGCCATAGTCAATCCAGAGGCGGATCAGCTCCAAGGGTGGCTGGGATCCAAACATGTCCTTAGCAGGCATATTTAGTTCATCCATAAAAGTGATCATGCTCTTGCCCCCAAATGGCACGTAGACACCCTTCGTTCGCTTCTCCACCCTGCTCTCTATGATGCTCTGTACATTGCTGGATGTGGTCTGGTAGAAAAAGCACAAAATGGATGCTTGGGTCATCAGGAGAAATATGGGGTCACAGAGGAGCATTAACCAGGGGGAGACAGGGGGAACTGGGCCCTGAACACACCTGTGCAGACATGTTGACAGTGAGCACCGACCACTGGCTGGAGGGCAAGGACTGCAGAACACTCTGTGCTATGGAGGTCTTTCCAGTCCCCACAGGCCCCACCAGCAGGACGGGGTTGTGGCTGGCCACCAAGGTGTTCACCAGGTATTTGTAGCGAACAGTGTCAACGGTGGGCACCATGATCTTATAGAAGGGGGTGCTAGCAAAGAAGACGGGACTGTCTCAGGACTCATTGACCCACTTCTTCCCAACTCCCACTTCACTCTCCCACCCAGATGTTTATCTTACTCCATTGCTACCACAGTCTACTCACCCGCTCTGCTTCCTGTGGGGCTTGGGGTTGGGAGCTGTCTTTAAAGACCCTGTCCCAAGTTCTCTAGATACTGTACCCAAGAGTCATCTCTTCTCTGGGATCCAGCTTGTTGCTTTTGGGTCCCATCCCACCTCACCCATCTCCCACCAACAACAGCCCAAGTCCTATGTGAGCCCCACACCCTGCTCTCACTTTGGAGCATAACGCCAACTCTTGGGGAGCTTCTCCTCAAATGATGTCCAATTCCGCATCTTGGGGTCCACGAAATATTCATATACTGTGTCCTGAGGAGGGCATGTGTTGGTTGCCAAAGCCTCCCTCCTGCTCTCCCCAGCTAGAAGGGATCACAGACCTCCAGAGACAAGAAAGAGAGCTGGGCCAACAGGAAGAAGCTCAGGCGGAGGCTGAGGATCCTGGGTACGAGTGGGTTCTGGGAAAATAGGACAAACGAACTGCATCTGAGGGCCCTGACCTTATTGGGAAAGGAACCCTCGATTTCTCGAAGGTAACTGTCGATCTTCTTGCGGCCGTCCTCATCCACAGAGGCGCACACAGACCAGATCATGCTGAACACAAACATCATCTCTACCATAGTCGTGTAGTTTTCACTATCACTGGGATTCACCTGGGTGGAAGAAGATGACACACCTATAAGGGATGAGGGACCTGCCAAAGGCTTACAGCCTTCCTCCTTTCCTGGATGTGTTGGGAAAACCACAGGATTGTCTTTTAGTTGGGCATGTTTATCTACAACCCACTCAAGACTTTAGATAAGCCTGAAACTCCTTGTTGCTCAACTCCTTAGTTGCCCTAAGCTTCCTTTCTGCTAAGTCTTACGACACAGCTGTCATCTGCATGTGTCAGGCCTGCCCTGGAGAAGCAGCCATGGTTATCTAAGAAGACAAGTCCAGGGACATTTGTGTTGATTTTTTCATAATTGCAAAAAAAAAATTAGAAATCACCTAAACATACACCAGTAGAGGAATGGAAAAAAAATTACAATGTAAGGTTCTACTGTAAAATAGTATATAACCACTAATGCAATGGTATAAATCTAGCAATACGAAACTCAAAAACATATTGCTGGTTTAACAAGTACATTATATTAACATAATCTTTTATATATATATATATGGTCTCACTATGTAGTAGTAGGCTGGCCTTGAACTTGCTTATTTAGACCAGGCTAGCCTTCAACTCACAGCAATCCTCCTGCTTCAGCCTCCCAAATGCACCACCACACCTGACTCACATATTTTCTTTTTTTTTTTTTTTGTCTTTTTGAGACAGGGTCTCACTATGTAGTTCAGGCTGGCCTTAAGCTCACTTTGTAGCTGAGGCTGGTCTCAAACTCACAACAGTCCTCCTGCCTCAGCCTCCTGAGTGCTGGGATTACAGGCATGCGCCACCACGCCCGGCCCTCACATAGTCTATTTTCTAAATACTATATTTTCTATGGACACCTATAGGCTTGTGTGTAAATATTTTTTAAATGATCTTGATGACACGCAAACACACTATAATAGTTACTCTTGTGAAGGAAGGAGAACCCCAGGGTCACAAGGCAGAAGGAGAATAAAAGAATCTGAGTTTTATATGAAAAATTTAATTTTAGAAAGAAAATAAGGGGCTGGGGAGATGGCTCAGTGGAATAAGCACTTCCCGGGCAAGCGCAAGGGCCTGACTTCAATCCCCAGTTCCACCCCCCCCAAAAAAGAAAGAAAATAAGATCCAATGATTACTTATATAAGTAAAAATTAGGTTTTAAAATATACCTACTTGAATAGTGGACACAGTGTATTTGTATTCAGAGCTCATGCTCCTAAATCCCTGTCCAAAGGGCACATGGCAGAGCTGTTCTTCCGGGAGGGTGCAAGGAGCCCCAGGGCTGCCCAAATGTATGGGCCTCCCTGGGGAGAACAGCCACGAAACAGGAATCTCAGCCCCCCTTCTCGACACCCCAGGCCTTCCACAGGAATCAGCCACAGGCCCATGTGTGGAATCTCTTGATAACAGGATCTGCACGAACTGCAGACAATACCACACATAGGAAGTGTGCGACCCAGAATGCTGGATGTGGCCTCAGAATTATCCCCAGTCCTCAAAATGTAGGTGGCAAAGCGTGCTGAGAATCTATGTCCTCCTCTACCCAATCCAGAATTCACACAGATCGCATCCTACCACCTCTCAGCCACTCTTCTGCACTGCCACTTGCCTGACCCCCTGCCCCACGAGGCCTGGCTGAGTAGAACTGGAGTCCTGTGGGTCAGTTTGCACTAAGGCTGTTTCCCCCCAAATGCTCTGTCCCCCCAAAGGGGTCCCCTCCCAGGAGCCCGAGCATCTGTGTCCTGGCCATGCAGTACAACTGTTCTCTTCCCATGCCTTTCCTTGCAGTCCATCTACATATTTTAATTATATTAACTGTACAAAGAATGACTTATACTGCTATAGATCTTAATGGTTGGGTTTGGTTATCTGGCTGTGTCTTTAAGAACAATCTTGTAATTGCCGGAGATACAGCTCAGAGGTAAAGTGTTTGCCTAAGCATACATGAGACCCTGATTTCGTCTCCAACACTACAGAATAAACAAACAATTACAAACCATTCCTAGGCAGGAACATAATCTTGACACAAAATACCGAAGTTTGACTCTTCCTCTACAATTCTAAACCAAACAAAATACTTCTAAATATCAGTTAATCTGAAGCTTTCTAGAACTCCTCATCAGATTAGGCCAGGAGCTTTTCCCAACAAAAATGGTATTTGAGGGTCTCACATACCAAAAATTAATATTCATATTTTGAAAGGGTGAAGAAATGAGAAACTGAACAAACTATCTACAGCCCCAAGAATACGGGGGTAGGGGCCAGGGAGACGGCTCAGTGGAATAAGCGCTTCCCTGGCAAGCGCAAAGGCCTGAGTTCAATCCCCGGAATATGGGGGTAAACCATACTGAGATCCTACAGTGTTCTACTATGTATGTATGTTGTATGTACAGTGCTAAGGATGGAACCTAAGAGCTCTTACATATTAGAGAATCAGCTATGCCCTGTTCTATTTAGGATCCTTACTCTGGGCTTCTAGGCCAGCACACAAACCACACACACACACACACACACACACACACACACACACACACACACACATCTCTGCCTCTATGGTCACCACGGAGTCTCTGCTCCACTCAAGACTGGTGTTCAAACTAACATGGTCCTGTGCAGGTGTGAGCACTGCTCTTCTGCCCCTGCCCTGGCCTGGGCCTGCCCCCTTACCCCATTCTCTGGTGTGGCCAGGGCTGAGTACAGCTTGCAGAGGGAGATGATGCCACTGTATTCAGGGAGGGGCACCAGCTCGTTGCAGTTGTCTTTCTTAAAGGCCAAGATCTTGCTGATGAGCTTTTCAAACATGCGTTGGAGGGGCTCTACCTCACTCTAGAGGTAAATGAGAAAGAGTTCTTCATTTATTTGCTGTTGTGTGCCACAGGCTTCCTGGGAAGTCTTCCTCTCCTCAGTTCCATTATACCTTTGGCCTCTTCTCCAGCCATGATTGAACATAGGGCCTCCACCCCAGGTCAACATAGTCAGTGTAGACCATCCCGCAGCGAGAGACAGTGGCTGGAGAGGCCACTGCCAGGTTCTCCACTTCGAACAGGAGAGACACCTAAGGATATAGTTTTGTCAGAACTTCATCTTCCACTGCCCCCCAATCAGTAATAAAATACCCCAGAACTCTAATGCCCCAGGGTGGTATCTCTATCAAGCACAATGTCTAGCAAGAAGAAAGATCTCAGGCTTATAAGTAGTTTGCTTGCTGAAAGAAATCAAGAGTTTATTAAAGGTTATCCTCAAGAAAAAAATCACTGTCTGCCAGCATTGTGGAAAGTGGTAGGTATAATAGCTTAAGAACTCCTCACATGAGTCCTATACAAAGTCCTTTTTTGCATAATTAATTGTTCCCAATATCCATAATAGGCAAAGCTATGTTTCTTTTCTCTTTTCTTCTCTCCCCTCCCTTCTCCTTTTGTTTCCTCTCCTTTCCTTTCTGTACCACTTCCTTCCTTCCTTCCTTCCTTCCTTCCTTCCTTCCTTCCTTCCTTCCTTCCTTCCTTCCCTCCTTCTTTCCTTCCCGTGTGTGGTGCTAGAGATGGAACCCAGGGCCTCACACATGCTAGGCAAGGGCACTGAACTGTCCTCTCAGCCTAGGCCAAGCATTCTTTCCCCCTTGCAACTTTCAGAGAACCCAGCTGTGTCCTACAGAACTTTCTCTTC